>OY757016.1:3444574-3687378 GCA_963580285.1 Lucinisca nassula | reverse complement strand
TGTATTGTTATGAAAGAGATAGTCCTTATGGCCTTCCTTTGTTTAGGTTTCCATTATGGTCTGGTCGCTTAATGTTTGTATTTCTTTCCCTTTGGTGTCTTTTATGGGTGGAGTAAGTTAATTGTATCAATTCCTGATCTTTGTTTTACTTCTACTTTTCATGTTGTCGTTTTCCATAGATAACCAATCTGAAACTATTGAAGCTTTTAGCTCCACTTCTAGATATTTAGATGATTTAATAAATATTGATAATACCTATTTCGATGGTTTGATCAGTCAGATTTATCCCCCAGAACTTCAGTTAAATAAAGCAAATTCTTCTGATACCGAGGCCCCGTTTTTGGATCTACATCTATCTATTGTAGATGGGTTTGTTTCGTGCAAAATTTATGATAAACGCGATGACTTTGATTTTGAGATTGTAAATTTTCCTTTTTTTGATGGTGATGTTCCTCGTGCGCCATCCTATGGCGTTTATATTTCGCAATTAATTCGATTTGCTAGAGTGTGTAGTCATGTAACTGACTTCAACACTCGTAATAAATTATTAACGGCTAAACTTCTTAATCAGGGTTATCGGTACCATAACTACCCAAAGCTTTTCAAAATTTTATAGACGCCATTCTGATTTAATTTCAAAATTCAATATTGGACTTAAATCTCTTCTGCAACAAGGTCTATCGGAACCCGAATTTTATGGTGACTTAGTTTATAAATTCAGAAAATATATAACCGCAATGACTTCAGCACCCAATTTCGTAAAATCATCCTTCGATATAAAAAGATTGATTACAACATGGATGTTATACGACAGACTGCATGCATGGTAGTTAACCAATCACAGTTGGCAACTTTGCTTCCCTCTTTAATTGCACGCCAGTGGGTCAGGCCTCAGATTCTATGACGGTTCCAACGTAAAGGCTTATTGAGAATTAGAGAGATCTAATTCAAGGTAATGTTGGTTGGTGCCTGATGCTCTGTCTCTGGTCGGGCCCATCGGAGTCTAACTGTTGGTTTTCTTTTTGCTCCAGCATTTCAGTGGTTTCTTGCTGTCGAGTCCTCACCGTTATCTCACCTCTGTGGTTCTTTGATTTTTTGTGTTCACGGAGATGTTGCACTGATGAGTTAAGAGGCCTTCATGCGGACTGAACATATTATTTGTCTAAATCACGACGGAAGTAAGGGTGAGGATTGTGGCCACGTAAAATCTTTTTATTTTGGATGGTCATATGGCCATTTTGTGGGAAAGTAACTGTCCTTATGGCCTTCCTTTGTTTAGGTTTCCATTATGGCCTGGTCGCTTAATGTTTGTGTTTCTTTCCCTTTGGTGTCCTTGTTGGGTGGAGTAAGTTAATTGTATCGATTCCTGATCTTTGTTTTACTTTTACTTGGCATTTCTGTAGCCAAGCAAGTGCCAACAAAATGGAAAAGATACAATAGAGGGCTCTAAGATTTATTAACGATGATTTCTCCTCTCCTTTTGAAATACTTTTATGGAACAACAACACCACACCTTTACATATAAGTACATGTAGATTGAAATTAATGGCTAATGAGGTGTTTAAAATTTTAAACAAACCTGCCGGGGGCGGAGCGTCGGGCCCCTACATGTACCTTCAGGCGTTCTGGTGTAGATGCGTCCGTACATATGAAAGGAACTGGGCGGGCGGGATGGTTTGTTTGGGGTTGAAACCTTATGTGTCAGATATATTGAACAGTGAACAGGGACGATGTTTGGCATAATAAATGTTACGTTTCTGCGTAAATCAAGCTTCTTCTCTGCTGCTTTGTCGGGAGGGGTGGAAGTGTCGGGTTCAACATCGGAGTCTAGCTGTTGGTTTTCTTTTGCTCCAGCATTTCAGTGGTTTCTTGCTGTCGAGTCCTCACCGTTGTCTCGCCTCTGTGGTTCTTTGATTATTCTTTTCACGGAGATGTTGCGCTGGTGAGTTAGGAGGCCTTGATGCGGACTGAACAAATTATTTGTCTTAATCGCGACGGAAGTAAGGGCGAGAATTGTGACCACGTAAAATCGATTTAAGCCCCCCCCCCCCCCCCCCCAGTGGAAATCTTTCCACTGACCGTTCTAAGGCGGTTCTTCTGTGGCGGTTTATTTATGTTGTTGTTTGTTACTTACTGTGTGTATCACTTGTGTCTTTTAATTTTGATGGCCATATGGCCATTTTGTGGGAAAGAAACTGTCCGTATGGCCTTCCTTTGTTTATGTTTCCATTATGGTTTGGTCACTTAATGTTTGTGTTTCTTCCCCTTTGGTGTCTTTGATGGGTGGAGTAAGTTAATTGTATCGATTCCTGATCTTTGTTTTTCTTCTACTTTGCATCCTATTACATCCAAGACTTAGTCATTGAGAAAGTCTCTACATACAACTTGATGAATCAAAAACAGGTTGATGTTCCTCAAGTTAATACCAAAAAAATATTGGACGAAGCCCTTCCGGTTCGGGGCTGCCCAGGTATGGAATAGTCTCCCTAATGAATTTAGGCTGGTTGAAAACTATCCTCAGTTCAAGTGGCTGCTTCGTTCCTGGGACGGCTACGACTGTAAGTGTACTTCATGTTTTAGATGAAGATCTGTGCATGTTGTATGTTGCCATGGTTCACTCTGGTTTATTGTCTGAACTGATTTTACAATATCTTCTATAAAAGGGTTATCCTTTGGAAGCAAGGAATACACCACAGAACCGGAAAATATAAAGTGTACATGTTTTCTGGGCCAGACTAGCTAGTTTCGGCCTCATCAGTGACCATCAAATATTTTCAAAATTCCACAAAGGAATCAATGATCCCAAAGGACAAGAAAATATAAACTACACTATGATGTAGGGCGGGGAGACTTTTTATGGCCGCCACACATTCCCAGACACCAGCTGTAGTGACGTTAAGTATGTTCTATAAAAGGGTTATCCTTTGGAAGCAAGGAATACACCACAGAGCTTCTTATGTCTTTTCTTGCTCGCTAACTGGTATTTCGCATTTCGACACAAGACCCTTACAATAAAATGTTGTCAAGAGAGCTAGTTTTTCCAAACCTTTCGCTTTCGACCCATCCCCATTTCCACCAGTTAGGGGGCATGACAAGGCATAAATACCTTCACACACAAACGCTTTGTCTCCTCCCGGGTCCAGTTACTGTAAGTCTACTCAGGGCAGACTCTTCTCTGAGAGGATGGCTGTTCCACAGGGAAGTATGTTATTCCCTGGGAACAGGACCGGTGGGTTCTAGTATGTTATAGACCCACCATTCCGGCTGGAATGCGGGAGGGGCATAGAGTCTGTATCTCTTTAATTTATTGTTATGCCCCCGCCTATTCGAAGAATAGCAGAAGGGCATTAAGTTTTACCCCTGTCCGTCCGTTCGTCCGTTCATCTGTTCGTCCCGACATCGTGTCCGGGCCATAACTCCTTAACCGTATGGAATATATTCATGAAACTTCACAGGTGCATTCATCACACTGAGACGATGTGTCATGAACAAGGAAGACAACTCTTGCATTTTTGGTTTTTGAATTATCTGCACTTGACTTAGTACCATATAGTAAACCGTGTCCGGGCCATAACTCCTAAACCGTATGGAATATAATCATGAAACTTCACAGGTGCATTCATCATACTTGGACGATGTGTCATGAACAAGGAAGACAACTCTTGCTTGTTTAGTTTTTTAATTATCTGCCTTATACTAACATCCATATATAGTCAAATGGTATGTCGTATCCTGGTCATAATTCCTAAACCGTATGGAATATATTCATGAAACTTCACAGGTGCATTCATCACACTTCGACGATGTGTCATGAACAAAGAAGACAACTCTTGCATGTTTGGTGTTTGAATTATCTGCCCTTGACTTAGCACCATATAGTAAACCGTGTCCGGGCCATAACTCCTAAACCGTACGGAATATATTCATGAAGCTTCACGGGTGCATTCATCACACTGAGACGATGTGTCATGAACAAGGAAGACAACTCTTGCATTTTTGGTTTTTGAATTATCTGCCCTTGACTTAGTACCATATAGTAAACCGTGTCCGGGCCATAACCCCTAAACCGTATGAAATATAATCATGAAGCTTCACAGGTGCATCCATCATACTTGGACGATGTGTCATTTCCAATGAAGACAACTCCTGCTTGTTTAGTTTTTGAATTATCTGCCCTTAACTTACATCCATATATAGTCAAATGGTATATCGTGTCCGGGCCATAACTCCTAAACTGTATGGAATATTTTCATGAAACTTCACAGGTGCATTCATCACACTAAAACGATGTGTCATGAACAAGGAAGACAACTCTTGCGTTTTTGGTTTTTGGATGATCTGCCCTTGACTTAGTACCATATAGTAAACCGTGTCCGGGCCATTACTCCTAAAGCGTACGGAATATATTCATGAAACTTCACAGGTGCATTCATCACACTGAGACGATGTGTCATGAACAAGGAAGACAACTCTTGCATTTTTGATTTTTGAATTATCTGCACTTGACTTAGTACCATATAGTAAACCGTGTCCGGCCCATAACTGCTAAACCGTATATAATATAATCATGAAACTTCACAGGTGCATCCATCATACTTGGACGATGTGTCGTGAACAAGGAAGACAACTCCTGCTTGTTTAGGTTTTGAATTATCTGCCCTTGACTTACATCCATATATAGTCAAATGGTATGTCGTGTCCGGGCCATAACTCCTAAACCCTATGGAATGTATTCATGAAACTTCACAGGTGCATTCATCACACCTAGACAATGTGTCATGAACAAGGAAGAGAACTCTTGCATTTTTGGTTTTTGAATGATCTGCCCTTCACTTAGTACCATATAGTAAACCGTGTCCGGGCCATAACTCCTACACCGAATGGAATATATTCATGAAACTTCACAGGTGCATTCATCACACTGAGACGATGTGTCATGAACAAGGAAGACAACTCTTGCGTTTTTGGATTATCTGCCCTTGATGCATATATTTTATGATTGATTCGAAGTACATTTGTAATATTTTTATGAATGGCATTTGGCGGGGGCATCCGTGTCCTATGCACACTTTTTTTAGTTAATTGTTTACTTTAGCCATGCTTATGGGGCTGGTGACTATTATCCTTGTGTAGCGAACGAGCTGAACTTTGATACCACCCGTTCCCTGGGCATGACTGAAGTATACCTCTCTATGCATTACATATAAAACTGTAATTCATTATTATTTTAACAAAATATTATCTTGCATCTTATCCAACATAATGGGATTTTCAAATGCTATATCATTAATTTTAAATTTGCCACTGTCTTAATATCAACATTTTATTTCAGATATATGTATATGCGTACAAAGTTGTCTGTGATAGTTTTAAATTCTCTGTGACATTTAACATCATTGTTGATATACCCCTGTTTGTCGAAATAAAAGCCCTACAGGGCTTATGTTGATTTGTTTCAAATATTCGACAGTAAAGAAATATTCTGTTCTGTTCATTCCCTATTCTTTTAATAGTCCGTTCCAGTATTTCGGCTTCGTTCCGGTATTTTGGTTTCTTTTTAGCTCGACTGTTTTCAAAGAAAACGACGAGGTATTGTCATAGCCTTGTCGTCGTCTGCGTCGTCGTCGTGCAAAAACTTGGACATTTTGTAATATCTCTGTCATTTCTGAACATATTAACTTGAAACTCGGAATAGTTGTTCATTATGAAAAGGGGAACCCATACCACTAGGTGAGGTAACTATCAAAATATTTTTGGCACAGTTATGCCCCTTTTTGGACTTAGAATGTTTGCCAAAACTTGGACATTTTGTAATATCTCTGTCATTACTGAACATATTTACTTCAAACTCGGAATAGTTGTTCATTATGAAAAGGGGAATTCATACCAATAGGTGAGGTGACCCTTAAAATATTTTTGGCACAGTTATTCCCCTTTTTCGACTAAGAATTTTTGTTTAACTAAAAGAAACTGCAGCCGAGCGTTGGCACCCGCATGCGGTGCTCTTGTTTGTAATTACCAGTACCTGTTCCAACGCGGTGCTTCTGTCGCGTTTTATTTTTGTTATGGTTTGACTTCGGGTGTTTGTGTCGCTTATATTATTTTATTTTGGATAGCCTATTGGCCATTTTGTGGGTTAATTGTATCGATTCCTGATCATTGCCTTCACTTCTATTTTGGTTGTGCTGCATGGCCTAATCAAAGATTAACAGAGCGAGCGATGGGAGGTAACTGCCAGAATAGTTGTGAAGCTAGAACCAAAATAGTCTGGCAGTTACGTCCCCTCGCTCGCTCTGATAAGTGAGTTTTGATTAGGACATGAACAAAGCTCGCTTAACAGAGCGAGCGAGGGTTGTTGTTGTTGTTGTTGTTTTATATCTATAAGGAATTTTATCGCTGCCTATAAACTCATGGTACTTAAGTAATTCTCTTGTGCATTTCCCTATGTGAAAAACACATGATGCTCATATTACAATGACCTTCAAAATCTTTTAGTACTCCTGATGAATTCCATCAGTGCATCTGTCAGTTCCTTCCTTCCTTGCTTACTAATGTCTTCAATCATGCCTGTCAACACTTTCAAGTTAATGTCTGTTACCAATTTCACCTCCTCCCTGCCCAGAATCTCTTCAACATTATACTCTAAAGTATCCCTTTCTGATTTAAATCTCTGACAGTGGAACAGAAAATGATCCACATTCTCTTTCATGTTGCATGTCTCGCACAAACTTGACTGATCTTTGTTTACCTTTGCCTGGTGATCATTTAAGATTGAATGTCCACACAGCCACTGATTTACTGCAGAGAAAGTCCTTCTGTCCCTATCTCCATGACAGATCCTTTTCCCCACTTCCCCAAATATTTCCTGCAATACGTTCACTTTGTCTGAGCACTTGTATCTTCTTTCCCATTTTCCTTTCCCTGTGATTTACACTCCTGTACTGCTTCTTTCTTGTCCAGGGTCGGTTTTACCTCATTGTTTTAAATCATCTCTGATGCTGCCGCCTTCGCTTGCTGATCTGCCAACTCATTCCCCTCAATATCTTTGTGCCCCGATACCCAATGAACTTTGACAATATTCTCCCTATACCTTACCTTTGCTAAACTCTCCTTGATGCTGAGAACTGTTTCAATCTTGTTAGTTGGCATTTCAGTACTGAAAGCAGTCTTAATTGCTGGTTGACAATCGGTCAGAATATGGACTACTCTGCCTTTGAAGTCTAGATCAGCCTAGAATTCTAGCCCGATCTGTATACCTACCAATTCTCCAGTATAATTGTTACCTATAGGAGAAACTCCCTTGTTCATCAAAACTGGTGTGCTGGAGTAACCCTCTAGGTAGACGACAGCACCAGCTCCAGTCGGACCGGGATTACCTAATGCTGATCCATCTGTGAACATTAATACATCATTTTTATCACAATTGCATCTATCTATCTCTATATACTGCAACACCCTCTTGCGAGTATTATGTGCAGGTGCGCTGTCAGTGCAAGGATAAAAGCAGGATTGTAGGAGATATAAAAGTGTGAAAGTGAGACATGATAAAAGATTGAAAGTGTTCGTGCAGAGTGAGTGTAGTTAAAAGCAGGTTAAAAACAGTGTTGGGGCTTAGGGTGACTGGTGGGAGATTGCCCTAACTCTATCCTTGAAAGAGTTTGGGTCACTGGTAAGGACAATCTCTGCATCAAGTTTATTCCAAAGGACAATTGTTGCCGGGAAGAATGAAAAATGATAATACGAAGCATATGTATGAATACGTCTGAAGGCAAGAGGGTGCATGTGACGAGTTAAAACCTCTGGTCTCTCAAAATATGGGGGTACTTGGATGGCTACATAGCCATATATGATTTTGTGGAACATAATAAGCCGTGCGTTTGTCCGTCTATCTTCCAACGATCGCAAACCCAGCTCACCGAGCATTCTAGTAACGCTTTCGTAGGGAGAATAGTTGTGTTTTACCCACCTTGCTGCTCTCCTCTGTACTTGCTCTAATTTGCTTACATTTTGTTTGGTAAAGGGAGACCACACTGAGGAGGCGTATTCAACCTGGGGCCGTACAAGTGTGTTATATGCCAGATCTTTGATGGATTCACTAGTGGTTTTAATGTTTCTTTTGACAAAGCCGAGTGTTCTATTTGCCTTAGCAGTGATGTCATTTATGTGGGTATTCCAGTTAATGTCCTTGGAAATGGTTACCCCGAGATATTTGGCATCCTCAACTGTCTCAAGGACTTGACCATGAAGGGTGTACCTGGACTGCAGTGGTTTTCTTGACCGGGTAATACGTAGTACCTGGCATTTGGCAGGGTTGAACTCCATATCCCAGGTTCGTTCCCATTCTTGTAATGTATCAAGGTCTGTCTGGAGAGTGTTCATGTCCTTAGTTGAGGTAACTGTCAAATATACGGCCGTGTCATCGGCGAATATCCTTACCTGTGACTGGATATCTTGTGGTAAGTCATTAATGTAGAGCGGGAAGAGGAGAGGTCCCAGGACAGAACCCTGTGGTACTCCAGAGGTCACTGGTACCTCTGAAGACCTCTCCCCTTCCAGCACCACAGCCTGTGTTCTACCCACAAGAAACCCTTTAATCCAGTTTAGAGTTTTGCCTTTTATGCCATGTTGGGAAAGTTTAAATAGAAGTTTTAAGTGGTTTACCTTGTCAAAGGCTTTGCTAAAATCGAGCAGAACCAAATCAGTTTGTTTGCCTTTGACAAGTTGCCTACCCAGGTCTTCAATAAGTTGGATCAGCTGGGTCTCACAAGACCTTTTCTCCCGGAAACCGTGCTGGAGATCGTATAGGACGTTATGTTTATTGAGGTGACGGGTGAGGTTTGAAGCAATTATGTGCTCCATCACCTTGCAGAGTATACAGGTCAAGGAAATGGGCCTATAATTGGCTGGGTCACTCTTATCACCTTTTTTATAGACAGGACTAACGTTGGCCTTGGTCCAATCTGGGGGTAGTTCACCAGTAGCCAGGGATCTTTCAAATATGAGTTGAATGATAGGGGCAATCTCGTTTCGAAGTTCCTTTAGTACCAGCATAGTACTTTAGCATAGAAGCTATAATATATTTTCTTTCTGTTCTTCCTTGGAGAATGTGAAATCTTCCTTGTGTACACTTCATGTCTCTTTGATGAGCCCCATCAATTCCTTAGTATATCTGAATTCCTTCTCAATGTTCTCAAACTCTAACATTCCCTTCAATTCCCTGAACCTAGACATCAATAAATGAAAAATAGTAGCTCTTCTACCCACAGTCTTATCCCCCTCTATCCATTCATCAAACTCCTCCCTGAGAGGATCATCTTCATACTTGGCACTGATTCTAATGACTTCTTGTGCTTGTCTTATCTTAAGCTGTAGTTCTATAGGCATGATGTTTGTCAAGACTTCCAAAGCTTCTGTGCTGGTACTGTTCAAACAACCTGATGCCTTTAGCATCGCTGACCTCTGAACCTTTCCAAACTCCTTACTGCTTTCTTCAAGGGACTCAACTGTCACAGCTGCTCCGTACTCCATCACCGGAAGAACCAAGGATTTGTAGAGTCTCATGTACACTGTTTGGCTGAATCCTCTATGTCCTTGAACGAAATTATCAAGACATTTCAAGGCACTGAAACCAGCCTTTGTTTTCTGTTGAATATGTTCGTGAAAGTTTAATTTATCGTCTACTGTGACACCCAGAATTTTCTTTGAATTGGTTGTTTTTAAAACACTCTCGCCTAACTTCACCTCTGCCTTCACTTCTGAATCTCTGCCGTTATGTTTAAATACTATTATCTCTGTCTTATCCGGTGCAATCAACATATTCCATCTCCTACACCAATCTACCACAGATGCCAGTTTATCATTTAACACAGCACAACTTTCCGGCACTGATGTATTACTTTCCCAAACACAGCTATCATCTGCAAATTCTGCATGATTACCTACCACTTCCCTCATTGAATCACTTGTATACAGATAACAAAGCACTGAGCGAGGGGAGGTAACTACCAGACTAGTGCAAACTTATTGCACGACATAAAAACAACTAGTTGCAAGAACACTGGTTCCTACTTTGAAACGCAACCGACCTGACAAACGGGAAAGCAGTCTTCCTTCGGAATCCCTTGGTTTTTGTGGTAAGTGGGGTGTGTCGTGGCACTGTTTACAGTTGTCAGTGTGTCATCATCCAAACAAACCTTGTATTTCTGGCTTTACCGGCTTCTCAAGGTAAAACTTAGACAGTTTTGCAACTGTATCATCAATTGCATTTGATGCTTTGGTTTATGTTTTGAATCAGTCAAATGACGTGTCACCAGTAACAATTTTGATTTTGATCAGTGGGTTTGGCCACCTCATTTTTTACGTTGTTTTGTTTGTTTGATTTGAGGTTTAACGTCCCCGTCAACTCTGTATAGGAGGTTTTAGGGATTCCGTTTAAGACGTAATTCACTGGCTGTCAATTGAAATGGCCATCGCTATTCTAATGTATTGGCGGAACTTTAAATGTTAACAATATTTTTTTTTTAATTCTCCTATAGGGTTCGCCGGTCATCCGGGTACTTTCGTTTGTCACGTGATAGCAACGAGCACGCGGGTGAATACAAACGCCATTTTGAATAAGCAAATAGTGTAAATAAAACCCAAGTCACTAGCATATTTCTTACAATTTTGATAAAACATGCCAAAAATCTGTAGTGCAGGTGGTTGTACAAATCACCATTTACAACTGGATAAAAAGCTATCGTTCTATCAGTTCCCAAATGGAGAAAAACATCCAGAGAGACGGTCTCGGTGGATAAGGGCCTGCAGTCGCCAGAACGCTGATGGTTCAGACTGGATTCCTACATCAAAATATGTTTACATGTGCAGTGAACATTTTATAACAGGTAATTGATTCACAATACATTATTCTTTGGGCCATGCTTTGTTGATAATGAACTGAAATTGTCCTTTCTATTGGTAAAATTGTCTGTTGATTTCTCTCTAGCAACACGAATTCAGCACGAACTAGTGCTCGTATTTCTCCCTTTCAACAACATTTCTGCACTTACCGAGGCGATCCCTTGGAACATCACCACAGGTGTTGGATGGGTGACTAAATTTAGAAATTGATTGTTATTAACTTTAAAGTGTAGAAGAAAAAAAAACTCCTTACTGGGTGTGCTAAAGAAGATGAACAGGGGTCCTAAAATGAATGCCTCTGATCTAAAGGTCAAAACAACAACAAGGTCTTTAGAATGTGTGCCTTGCAAATGAACTAACAAACTAGCCTGTCCCCCTAGCCTTGGCATAACCTCGGAATAGCTATTCCACCGCATAATAGCACGGTGGGAAATGTCTCTCGGTGCATGAAAGACAGGGTTGGTTGGTTGTAGCTAAGAACCATTTCTCGGTATAGATTTTTGTTTAATTTGGGGTTTTACAGTCTGATCTGGGTCCACACTGTTTGCAGAAATGACTTAAAGCTACCGGCAGTCAACGATTTTTTACAGACAAACAGTGTGGACTCAGATCAGACAGCTCCTCTTAGCAATCTGATCTGGGTTCACACTATTTGCAGAAATGACACCTCCGAATACACAACACTTGACACTAGTCCGTAGACATCGGTTATCAGGCAGCTGTTATTTCACTAAATGGAAATTTCCCGCCTCGTTATTCTTTACTTTTAATCATTTTTACTTACAGTAACATGCATTTTCAGGTTAAAAAAAACGATTTTATTCAATGTAATTGATAGCGATCTAAAGGGTATTTGCCGGTCGCTCTGTTATTGTTTTCACCTCAAAAAATGGCGGCCTATCGATTGCTACGGGCAGTGACGTCACGCCGGCGAACCCTATTACTGCTACTCGCTCACATCTGAGCAGTACGAGCAGGATTTCCTGGGTGGTAACCAGTACTATTTTTTTTATGCAATGTGGATGAATTGCCTTGCTCAAGGGCACAACACTGTAAAAATGGTCAGCTTCATTTCATTTTGAAAGCCTTCTACTGGCCGAGATAACTCACAAGTATAGTCTTTCACAAGTTGTGTCTACGTAATAACTCATAGTATAGAGGATTAATATTTTTTCCCTCTTTCACCCAACATGATGAAAATCAGACGTTACAGTAATCAACAGGGTTTAGATATAGATAAGATCATTAATCATGCACTCTATATGCATATTTATTGTTGCACTCCATCCTACAAACAGACAATTGTTATTATTATTATTTTCAAATGTTCTGGGGAAACTCATGTAATCATATCACATTTCCAGCTTCTTTTGACTCCGCTGCATCTGCGCCTCTCCTGGGCTTCATCAGTAACCATCCCGGCACCACTGCAATCTGAGGAGAAAAATTGTAAAGAAAAACACCAAGTGCCCCGACTGGGGACTGAGCCCACGACCCTGGGGTCAAAAAAGCAAGCAAGTCAAACTCCAGACCAAAAGGTTCGGGCCAGCCAGACCGGTCAGTTATGCACTACAATGGGGGAAAATTGATAAAAGGCATTTACTGCCAAGTCCTTGCAGATATTTTGACAAAACTTTTATAGAAATATTCCTTGAGTGAACATCTTTTAGCAATATGCTTTTATGCCAACCTGGGGGTCCCCCAGCGTGTGCCTGGGCCACGCCTCAAACCCTCCAGTGCATAAAAGGCCATATATCTCAGAAACCATTCAGATCCCCACCCCTAATTTAGCTAAACTACCGTATTCGCCCTAATTAATGCACCGTGCGCTTAGTTTTTTCAAAATCGTGGTGAAAAACCTACCTAATTAGCGCACACTTGATACGAAAACAATAGCACCGATATGATGTATACTGATATTTAATGGGACGGAAAAGGATACTTAAGCATTGCCTTCCCTGTTGAAGAAATAACGGTAAGTTTTTATAGATTTACCGTGAGTGCTTCAAGATAAGGTTACTGTAAAGTGTGCGCTAATGCATTTCCTTTTCGAAAATAGCTTTGGTGTGCGCTTATAGGAGCATGTGCGGTAATTAGGGCGAATACGGTATATATATATTCTTGTTTCTTATGGTGACGCATTCAGTGACACCAACCTGGGAGTCCACTGAGATGTGCCGGGGCCATGCCCCACCCCCTCCACTTCGTAAAAGACCCAATATCTCAGAAACCTTTAAGATCCCCACCCCTAAACCATATATATTCTCATTCCTTATGATAAGACACATTCAGGGATACATGCCTAGGGGTCTCCCGGTGCACGCTGGGCCAAGTCCCACCCCCTGTACTTCATAAAAAGCCATAATCTCAGAAACCATTCAGATCCCCACCCTAAACCATATATATTCTTGTTTCTTATGATAAGACGCATTCAGTGACACCAACCTGGGGGTTCCCTGGATGTGCAGGGGCCATGCCCCGCCCCCTCCACTTCATGAAAGGCCAAATATCTCAAAAACCATTCAGATCCCTACCCCTAAACCATACATATTCTTGTTACTTATGATAAGACACATTCAGTGACAGTCCACTTGGATGTGTCGGGGGCCATGCCCCATCCTCTCAACTTCGTAAAAGGCCCAATATTTCAGAAACTTTTCAGATCCCCACCCCTAACCCATATTTATTATTGTTCCTTATGATAAGTCACATTCAGTGATACCAACCTAAGGGTCTCCCAGGGTGTGCTGGGGCCTTGCCCCACCCCCTCGGCCCATCCACTTCATAAAGGGCCATATATCTCAGAAACCATTCAGATCCCCACCCCTTAACCATATATATTCTTGTTTCTTATGATAAGATGCATTCATTGACACAACCTGGGGGGTCCCCTGGGATGTGCCGGGGCCATGCCCCACTCTCCTCATGTCTCCGAAACTTTTCAGATCCCCATTCCTAAACTACCGGGGTATATATTTCTTATTCTTTCTGATAAGACACATTCAGTGGTACCTACCTAGCGGTCTCCCAGGGTGCGCCCGGGCCTTGCCCCTCCACTTCATAAAAAGCCATATATATCTCAGAAACTGTTCAGAGCCGCACCCCTAACACAACAAGACAGTTAGTGTATTTGTGTTCCTTATGAAAAGACTCAATCAGTCACATCAACCTGGGGTCTCTTCGTGCTAAGGCAATGTGCTGATGCCATGCCCCCTCGCCCCTCCTCCACTTCGTAAAAGGCCATATATCTCAGACACCATTAAGATCCCCACCTCATAATCATATATTTTCTTGTTCCTTATGATTAGACACATTCATTCACACCAACTAGGCGGTCCACAGGGGCCATTCCTCTCCTTTTCACTTCATAAAAGGGCCTCATATCTCAGAAACAGTTCAGATCCCCACCTCCAAAACAATATATTTTCTTGGTCCTAATGATAAGACACATTGAGTGACAACAGTCTTGGCTTTCCTGGGATTTGCCAGGGCCATGACTAAACCCCTCCACAGCTTAAAAGGCCTTACATCTCGGGAACTGGATAGATCCCCACCCCTAAACCATATATATTCTTGTTCCTTATGGTAAGACGCATTCCGTGATACCAGCTTGGGCTCTGTTGGGTCCATGTCACACCCCTCCACTTTATAACAAGAAAAACGCCAAATGGCATTATGGACAGGTTTTTCAGGGTTAACCAAAAGGTAAACGGGGATCCGGCCGGCCGCCCGCACGAACAACGCTATAGATCCCCACCCCTAAACCATATAGATTCTTGTTCCTTATGGTAAGACGCATTCCGTGATACCAACTTGGGCTCCGTTGGGTTCATGTCACACCCCTCCACTTTATAACAAGAAAGTCGCCAAATGGCATTATGGACAGGTTTTTCAGGGTTAACCAAAAGGTAAACCGGGACGCGGCCGGCTGCCCGCCTGCACAGACATCGCTATTCTAAAGGATGGAATTTTTCTTGAAAACCCCGTCCAAAAAGCCTAATGTTTTAGATACATAGTCAATATGGGTGCTCATTTAGGAGACTTTATAATTGATAAACTAAAAGCATACATGGCAGCCAGTGGGCAGTGCCCACATGAGCTCTGATGAGCATAGTGGCCCATTGGCCTCTTGCTCATATTGGTGTCGAAGGTATTAGATGTACATGGAACCTCATACATAGTTTACTCAAAGAAGCCCAAACAGTGATAAGATGGTTTGGTCAAATGTCAGAACCATTCAGTATACAGCAAGGTGTACATCAGCCTCGATAGCACAGTGGTTAACACATTCGACTCATGATCGAGAGGTTGTGCATTCGAATCGGACCACCGGTATCGGGGTGTGTCTTTGGGCAAGACACGTCATGACACTGTCTCACTCCACCCAGGTGTAAATGGGTAGCAGTAGTGTAATAGTCACTGCCTCTCACTCGCGCGCATGAAAACATCCGGAATTAGTGTTGGAGAGTGAACTAAGGTGTGCATCAGGGAGGAGTGCTCAGTACAGATATGTATACATGTAAAGTATATGTGAACACGTGTTGATTGGCAGTAGGATAGGAGAAATAGGCTGCTCTGCTCCAACATGTGTAAACTACACCACAACCTCTTTATAACACTATTAATGGGGTCCAAAGCAGAAACCGTGTTAGTTAAACAACCGTGTTATATCCAAACAAGAATGTGTAGAATATATAGAAAAATGACCATTTATTGTCATTTTTATGCCCCCGCCCATTTGGAGAATAGCGGAAGGGCATTAAGTTTTACCCCTGTCGTCCGTTGGTTCGTCCGTCCCGACATCGTGTCCGGGCCATAACTCCTAAACCATGTGGAATATATTCATGACAGGTGCAGTCATCACACTGAGACGATGTGTCATGAACAAGGAAGACAACTATTGCATTTTTGGTTTTTTGATTATCTGCCCTTGACTTAGTACCATATAGTAAACCGTTCAGGGCCATAACTCCTAAAGCAAATGGAATATATTCATGAAACTTCACAGGTGCATTCATCACACTGAGACGATGTGTCATGATTAAGGAAGACAACTCTTGCATTTTTGGTTTTTGGATTATCTGCCCTTGACTTTTAGTACCATATAGTAAACTTTGTCCTGGCCATAACTCCTAAACCGTACGGAATATATTCATGAAACTTCACAGGTGCATTCATCACACTGAGACGATGTGTTATGAACAAGGAAGACAACTCTTGCATTTTTGGTTTTTGGATTATCTGCCCTTGACTTAGTACCATACAGTAAACCGTGTCCTGGCCATAACTCCTAAACCGTATGGAATATATTCATGAAACTTCACAGGTGCATTCATCACACTGAGATGATGTGTCATGAACAAGGAAGACAACTCTTGCATTTTTGGTTTTTGGATTATCTGCCCTTGACTTAGTACCATATAGTAAACCGTGTCCGGGCCGTAACTCCTAAACCATATGGAATATATTCATGAAACTTCACAGGTGCATTTATAACACTGAGACGATGTGTCATGAACAAGGAAGACAACTCTTGCATTTTTGGTTTTTGAATTATCTGCCCTTTAATTAGTACCATATTAGTAAATTGTGTCCGGGCCATAACTCCTTAAGCGTATGGAATATATTCATGAAACTTCACAGGTGCATTCATCACACCGAGACGATGTGTCATGAATAAGGAAGACAACTCTTGCATTTTTGGTTTTTGGATTATCTGCCCTTTACTTAGTACCATATAGTAAACCGTGTCCGGGCTATAACTCCTAAACCATATGGAATATATTCATGAAACTTCACAGGTGCATTCATCACACTGAGACGATGTGTCATGAACAGGAAGACAACTCTTGCATTTTTGGTTTTTGAATTATCTGCCCTTGACTTAGTACCATATAGTAAACTGTATCCGGGCCATAACTCCTAAACCGTATGGAATATATTCATGAAACTTCACAGGTGCATTCATCACACTAAGACGATTTGTCATGAACAAGGAAGACAACTCTTGCATTTTTGGTTTTTGAATTATCTGCCCTTGATTTAGTTCCATATAGTAAACTGTTTCATGAATGGCATTTGGTGGGGGCATCCGTGTCCTATGGACACTTTTTCTAGTTCTATATAATCTATACATTTTTGGGATAATCTATACATTTTTTGGGTCCATCTTGAAACCGTGTTATATTCAAAGCCGTGTTATAACGAACTGCGTTAAAATGAGGTTGTGGTGTATATGGCATTCATGAGTGACGATAAGGAAGAGCTTCAAATTCAGGTGTAAGAGGGGAATGATTACAGTGGAGTGGAGTGTTATCTCTTACAGCCAGTCAAGGGTGCGGTTATGCTGTCCCAGGGAGATCAGTGGATATACGGGACTTTGTGTGGACTATCAATGGTGATTTTGTTTGTTTGAATTGAGGTTTAACGTCCCCATCAACACTGTATAGATCATTTTGGAGACATTGTTTCCAATTTTGTGGGACTTTTACTGTGCTGTTTAACTCTTTAGGGTGTTTGGTTTTATGACCCTTTTAAGATTATTTCACTCATGTCAAGCCGATCGTTAATCGGAGTAGGACGAAAAGTGGAGCGCTTTAATCAGAGGATGGCTATTTGGATCATTAATCAGAGGAGGGCTATTTGTGGGTTGCTTTGGTGCAGTGGTAGCGCATCGAATTTGTGAATCAAAATTTCCAGAACATGGTCGTGTAACATATCAAAACGAACGGCATGATGAGTAGGATTATGTAGTGGCATGGGGATATGCGATGGCAAGCCAATCAACTGTGCATTTCTAGTTTCATTATTATTTTCAGTAAGACAATATGAAGGCTCTGATCTTAGTTGGCGGGTATGGGACAAGACTACGTCCCCTGACAAATTTTCTTATTGCTGCATGGAAACAAATGTTGTGGGTACTCATTGTTGTAGGCCTCTCTGAGGCGAAAGGAATTTTCTTATTGCTGCATGAAAACATAAGATGTGGGTACTTATTAGAAGCGCCTCGCTGAGGCGCTTCTAATGAGTACCCACAACATATGTTTCCATGCAGAAATAAGAAAAATATCTGTTCTTTTCGGATGAAAAGGTGCCTTACCAGGAGCTATGATATTTATAGCCCCGCTTTGAAAAAGTGGGGCTATATTGGATTTGCCATGTCCTTCTGTCATTCCGTGATTCCGTTAATTTGTGTTGGCTCCATAACTTTGTATCTGCTTAACATATTTTCATGAAACTTCACACAAATGTTAAACACCATAAGACAATGTGCAGAGCGAAGGAATTATAACTGTGGATTGCCTACTTTTGGAGTTAAAAAATCAAAATTTCCAGAACATGGTCGTGTAACATATCAAAACGAACGGCATGATGAGTAGGATTATGTAGTGGCGTGGTGATATGCGATGGCGAGCCCATCAACTGCGCATTTCTAGTTTCATTATTATTTTCAGTAAGACAATATGAAGGCTCTGATCTTAGTTGGTGGGTATGGGACAAGACTACGTCCCCTGACACTCAGCTGTCCTAAGCCACTGGTAGAGTTTGGTAATAAACCCATGTTACTACACCAACTGGAAGCTTTAAAAGAGGTAAGGATTTATGTCATTTTTCTTATTTCTGCATGAAAACCTATGCTGTGGGTACTCATTAGAAGCGCCTCACCATGCAGAAAGAAGAAATTTTCTTATTCCTGCATGGAAACAAATTTTGTGGGAGCTCATTAGAAGCACCTCTCTGAGGTGAAATAAATTTTCTTATTGCTGCATGAAAACATAAGATGTGGGTACTCATTAGAAGCGCCTCGCTGAGGCGCTTCTAATGAGTACCCACAACTTATGTTTTCATGCAGTAATAAGAAAAATATCTATTCTTTTCGGATGAAAAGGTGCCCTACCTGGAGCTATGGTATTTTCTGCCATTTTTAAGGGAGACAACTTTTAGGACTTCCTTGTCACTTTCCTTTGAACTCAGCTCTAATGGTAAAGGGCTCTACTCTTAGAGGAAAGAATTTGCTCCGGCAAATTCTCCACAGGAGCAAATTCTTTCCAGTTCTTTCCTTTAAGAGTAGGCCTCTGTTATAACAGGAGATAAAAATACATGTATGCTGTGCACTTAGAAAGAGTGAGTAAGTGTTTGAGTTTTACGTCCCACCAGCAGCTGAGGTCATACGGAGACGGGACCTTGGTTTAAAGACTCATCCGAAAGTCTGGAAAAGCCCAGGATCAATCCTGCGATCCCTAGTTTACAAGGTGAGTAGCGTAACCACTACACCACGGAGGCTTCTGCACTTTGAAAGAGTTGCCTCCCCTGACGGTATATGTGTTTCCATTTCCCTTCAAACATTTATTTCATGTTAAACACATTCTTTCTTTATCATTTGTTCTGCCAATTTTATAAAAAAAATAGGTAATCTGCTTTTATTTTGTGCAGTTTTTATCCCCCGACCGAATAGGTTCGGGGGATATAGCGATCAGCCTGGTGTCCGTCCATCCGTCCGTAGACGCAACCTTGTGATGGCCATAACTCCTATACCCTTTGAGATTCATTGATGGTTCTTGGCACAATTGTTCACAAGGCTGAGATGGCGTGTCATGCGCAAGAACCAGAACTCTGGATGCCATACTTTTTTAGTTATCTCCCCTTTTAATAAAATAGAATGACTACTTTGTGATGGCCATAACTCCAATACCCTTTGAGATATATTGATGGTACCTGGCACAGTTGTTCACAAGGCTGAGACGGCGTGTCATGCACAAGAACCACAACTCTGGTTGCCACGGTTTTGGAGTTATCTCCCCTTCAAATAAAATAGAGTGACAACCTTGTGATGGCCATAACTCCTATACCCTTTGAGATTCATTGATGGTTCTTGGCACAATTGTTCACAAGGCTGAGACGGCGTGTCATGCGCAAGAACCAGAACTCTGGATGCCATACTTTTTTAGTTATCTCCCCTTTTAATAAAATAGAATGACTACTTTGTGATGGCCATAACTCCAATACCCTTTGAGATATATTGATGGTACCTGGCACAGTTGTTCACAAGGCTGAGAGCGTGTCATGCACAAGAACCACAACTCTGGTTGCCATGGTTTTGGAGTTATCTCCCCTTCCAATAAAATAGAGTGACAACCTTGTGATGGCCATAATTCCAATACCCGTTAAGATATATTGATGATACCTGGCACAGTTGTTCACAAGGCCGAGACAGTGTGTCATGCACAAGAACCACAACTCTGGGTGCCGTGTTTTTTTAGTTATCTCCCCTTCCAATAATATAGAATCCCCACCTTGTGATGGCCACATCTCCAACACTCTTTGAGATATATTGATGATACTTGGTACAGTTGTACATGAGTTTAAGCAGGTGTGTCACGTGCAAGAACCATAACTCTGGATGCCCTGGTTTTTTAATTATCTCCCCTGACAATATAACCTTGTGATGGCCATAACTCAAATACCCTTTGAGATATATTGATGGTACTTGGCACAATTGTATACAACGTTGAGACGGCGCTTCATGCCTAAGAACCACAACTCTGGGTGCTATGATATTTGAGTTATCTCCCCTTCCAATATAACAGTATGACAACCTTGTGACCACCGTACCTCCAATACCCTTTGAGACATATTGTCGGTACTTGATGCAGATGTACATGAGGTTAAGCAGGTGTGTCATGCTCAAGAATTACAACTCTGGGTGCTCTGGTTTTTTAGTTATCTCCCCTGGCAATATAACCTAGTGATGGCCATAACTCCAACTCCCTTTGAGATATATTGAAGGAACTTGGCACAATTGTATACAAGGTACAGAAGGGATGTCATGTGCAAGAACCACAACTGTTGTTGCTGTGGTATTTGAGTTATCTACCCTTCCAATATAACAGTATGACCAGCTTGTGATCACTATATCTCCAATACCTTTTGAGACATATTGATGGTACTTTGTGCAGAAATACATGAGCTTAAGCAGGCATGTCATGCGCAAGAACCACAGTTCTGAGTGCCTTGTTTTTTAGTTATCTCCCCTGACAGTATAATCTTGCGATGGCCATAACTGCAATACTTTTGTGATATGTGGTTTAATTCTGGTGCACTTTCTATTGGTGAATAATCTTCTGAAGGCCATATTGGCTTTTGGTCGGGGGATTTGCCATCTCTTCCGATGGCTATTTTAATCATGCACAATCATTATGAGCATAATTACAACATGTAGCACTACTTTCCTAGTACATGTATGTACAACCAATGGTGTGGTGGCTACGCTATTCTCCTTGTAAACCAGGAGTTGTAGGATTGATTCCTGGATTCTCCAGACTTTCGGATGAGTCTTTAAACCAAGGTCCTGTCTCCGTATGACCTTGGCTGTTGGTGAGACATAAACACTCACTCACAACCAATGGTTGGGGATCTGATAGTTTTGAGTGGCATCAGTGAGTACTTTCTTGCCTTAAAGTGAAGGCTCCATATTAACTAAGGCTTTGCTGCCCCTTACACCACCCCCTCCCATAGGGGCTTGAAGAAATAGATAGGCTACATGATGATTCCAGGCAGAGCTGAAACCAACCACACATGAGTGCTGGTAAACCGCTTAGAAGTTCTAAGCATGCCCAGGAAAAGTGGTGCGAGTTGGACCGTCCATGCATATAAACCCTATTGGTTTCATTGGGCGACAGGACTTGCGATGTCTTTTCATCTCAATGTCGGGTAAAAGTCCCACAAAATTGGAAGCAATGCCTCCAAAATGACCTATACAGTGTTGACGGGGACCTTTTGGTCACCTGCAGCTGGCGGGATCGTGAAACAAATTTGTTAAAATTTTAGGGGAATTACAGCAAATTCCAAATTTTTAGGACTTTTATGGTTATTCTTTTGACATTTTCTCCACAGTATTTGTTCTTGTACATGGGTTGAGAAAAGAAAATCGGATAAATTATACCCCCACAAATGAAATTTGGGGGGGTATATAGGAGTGAGCTTGTCGGTCTGTCGGTCGGTCTGTTGACTTGGTTTCCAGACGATAACTCAAAAAGCGCTTCACCGATTTTTATAATTTTTGGTACACTGATGTAACATCATAAAATATAGGTCAAGTTCGATTTCCACTACAATTCATCAATTTTCGACATAGTTATGGCCCCTTTCAAGTGGAAAAATTGCAAAATGGCGCTGTTGTACTATCAAGGCAGTTTTTGTGGGGGTATTCATCACCTTTAGTGATAGCTCTAGTTTTTGAAACTGTACATACATTTATTTGCCCCAAGGTCTCTGTTTCAAACTGGTTTAGAAATGTTAAAATTAGTAGATTGTAATTGTAATTTTCATTTTAATTAAGGAGCAATGCAAAGCATCATGTTTTCTGCCTTGGGCAAAATTTTATCTGATTTTACTGTTAATGTAGAAGACAACTCATGTCCATCATGTTAACATATCTGTGTATTAATTGACCACCCCTTCACCCATTGTAATGCGGGAAACCCCTAAAGGGGTACCTTGGCAAACAGTGCAGGCCCAGATCAGACGCCGCAGAATACGGCGTCTGATCAGGTCCTGCACTATTTGCTAACAGAATTTTTTGTCAAAAATAGAATAAAAACAAAAAAATAGGCCTGACACCCCTTACATGACAAATTGAATTGTCCAACATTTAGCAATGGAAGAGTCCACTAGCATACAATGGGTTAAACCCCACCTTATATCACCTTATATCATTATCTTTTTACTTCTGTTCTAGGACATAGGTTGTGGGTACTTGTTAGAACGGTCCGGTTGAGGCTGTTCTAACAAGCACCCACAAACTATATTTAATGCAGAAGTGAGAAAAATATCATCTGAAAACTAACCATGTTTGAGAAATAATGTTCACAGTTGCTAAACTCGACTAGTGTCGCATGTATTATTCACGTTGAGTAGGTGCTTAAAGTACTGAAAGACAAGAAAATGTGTGCTATGTAATTGCACACACACATTAATTGTTTGTTTGTTTGTTTGATTTGAGGTTTAACGTCCCTGTCAACACTGTAAAGGTCATTTTGGAGACGTTGCTTCCAATTTTGTGGGACTTTTACCTGACATTGAGATGAAATGACATCTCAAGCCCTGTCGCCCAATGAAACCAATAGGGTTTATTAGCCTCGCACCGCGGTCCTGGACAGGCTTAGATCCTCTAAGCGGTTTACCAGTACTAGTGTGCGGGTCGGATTCAGCTCTGCGTGGAAGCATCATGCAGCCCATATATTTCTTCCAGCCCTATGGGCGGGGGCTTACACACACATTAATAACTTTGAGCTGATCACATCCAATAAACAGAGAAATATGGCATTTTATGGGTTAACTATAATATTGGTCATTGATAATCATATGAACAATAGCAATAAAGCTTCTGGAGTGTTGATTAATCAACATAATTAATTAGGATGCAAACCTCATATGGGTTTAAGAGGAATAGAGATTTCTTCAGGGGCAGTAATGAATACCATAAACAAGAGCTGTCACTATAGGTGACCAATGCCCCCCATGGGAGCCAATTTCTGAGTTTTTGCAAAATTTCAAGGGGAGATAATTCAGCCAAAAATGACAACAGAGTTATGGCCCTTGGTTAGAATGTAGCCCTTGTGATGATGAATAAGTGTGCGAAGTGTTGTGGGGCTAGGTCAAATACTTTTGAAGTTCTGATCAAGGTTAAAGTTTTTGTGACGGACAGACAGACAAACAGACAGTTTTGCAAAATTTCAAGGGGAGATAATTCAGCCAGAAATGACAACAGAGTTATGGCCCTTGGTCAGAATGTAGCCCTTGTGATGGTGAATTAGTGTGTGAAGTTTCATGGGGCTAGGTCAAATACTTTTGAAGTTATGATCAAGGTTAAATTTTTGTGACGGACTGACAAACAAACAAACAAATAGGCAGACAGACAGACAGACAGACAGGGCAAAAACCTTGAGGCCTTGCTGATATTTTCCTAAACTTTTAACAATTTATGTTTTACAGTCCACAGAGCATGTGGAATGGCAAACAGTGTAGACCCTGATCAGACTAAAGGAGCAGTCTGATCTGGGTCTGCACTGTTTGTTCATCTGAAGAAGCGGTGTGATCAGTGTCTACTCTGTTTTGCTTTGGCCCTCCAAAGCATTCAGTCAATTAACCCTTTTTGTACCAAATGGTATCTTCCAGCTTATATATATATAATATCAGTCCATTTAAAAAATTTGGGGTGTCAGGTTGTGTTTTCTTCAAAAACTGTTGGGAAAATAGCTGAACTTTTTGCAAACAGTGTAGGCCCTGATCAGAGGCTGCATTCTGTGGCGTCTGATCTGTGCCTGCACTGTTTGCCAATTACCCGTTTAGGGGTTTCTGGTACGAAAAGGTTTAAGAAACTAGGAAGATTATCCTTACTCTTTTCATCTACATCTGAAGCCCCCGCCCATAGGGGCTTGAAGAAATATATGGGCTGCATGATGCTTCCACGCAGAGCTGAATCCGGCCCGCACACTAGTACTGGTAAACCGCTTAGAGGATCTAAGCCAGTCCAGGAACCGCGGTGCGAGGCAGACCGTCCATGCTAATAAACTCTATTGGTTTCATTGGGTGACAGGGCTTGAGATGTCATTTCATCTCAATGTCGGGTAAAAGTCCCACAAAATTGGAAGCAACGTCTCCGAAATGACCTTTACAGTGTTGACGGGGACGTTAAACCTCAAATCAAACAAACAAATTGTCTACATCTGCTCCATTACTTTAGGCCGCTAATAGTAACTTATTAGTACATTGCATTGTGGTATTACATGAAGATATACATGTACAAGCTGTTACATATCTTTTAATCCGCTTCATGCGAAAACTTGATTTTTTCCATTTGCCGACAACAAAAGGGCAGGTCAGTCTGCAAATCTAGGCAGTCTGCTGATAAGATAGTACAAAACTTTTAGATTCTACATCTAAAATCCACATCTCTTGCTAATCTGTGTAGCCGAGCAGGCCTGTTTGTATCTCACCTTGTAACAACTCCAAAAGACAAATTTTCTTGCAAACTGGCATGTATCAGCAAGAGTTTCTTGAAAATCAATGAAACAGATGCAGTTTAACCCTTGTCCTGCTGAAAATTCATATATGCCACACCCACTACAGATTATCAACCAATCATATTACTTGATGCAAATTATTGGAACAAGTTCACAATCTGAATGCCAAACAATGTAGATCCTGATCAGATGGCTTCGTCAGAAGCCATCTGATCTGGATCTTATGTTTTGGAAAATAAGGCATATCCGGGCTCAGCAGGACAAGGGTTAACACTTCAGACGCGGAGAAAAACTACACCTGCAAATGTCGTCTGCTTGTGTTGTCTGCTAATTTTTTTTTGCAAACGTTTTAAAAATATTTTTGCATACAGGCAAACATTGTTGACCCAATTCAGACTGCTCCTAAAGGAGCAGCAGGAGCAGTCTGATTTTGGTACACACTGCTTAAAGTAACCAGCAGACGTCAAAGCAGACGACAATTGTCGTAATTGGCATTTTATGGGTTAAGGAAAGTAGATATGACTTTGGACATAGGGCCCAGTCCATCGTGCTTGGAGAAATAGATTGGGCTGCATGGTACTTCCACGCAGAGCTGAAATCAACCGCACATGAGTACTGGTAAACCATTCGGAATGTGGCATCTCATCAGTGTCAACACAGTATGCCAATCATTTAGCTATCTTAAGACACAACATCTTGTTGTTAATTGGTCTTGTTCAAATTTTTAGAAGAAGTAAGGAGTTAAGTTGTCTGAATATATAGAGAATACCAGGTGAGTGTCTTTTGATATCAAGTTTATCTGGCAAGGCTTCGAGATTGCTTGTAGAATCGCGAGGCTTGCCGAGCGATTCTACATGCGTTCTCGAAGCCGAGCCTGATAAACTTGATATCAAATGACACGAATCTGGTATTCTATTTATCAGTTTACCCCCTTGCACACTCTTAAAAATAGCAATTTATAATAAGTTATCGATGGTCCTCAGTGCGTCCGAATATTCCGCAGTTTGATATAGTTTGTACCAGGTGACCATATTTTTTCCTATCATATTTTCTAGTAATTTTTCCATTTTGTCCAGTAATAATAACATTTTTGACATTTTTTCTAGTAGCCCGGTTCATCATAAAAGTACAATTTCGCGTTGACCTGATAAAGCTCTCTTGTCCTGAGATAGCATATGTTTATCAGGTCAATGTGCTGCAATGCAATTAATACAGGGTGTGACTGATAAATAGGGTAAATATGGTAGCAAGAAAAGACCCAGTCTGGCTTGATGCTCAGGCTGATCTTTGCTTGTGTTTTTGTAGGTTTTATAATGTGCCCGCTCATATTCTTGTGTTGGGAACAGATTCACCTGGTGGGGGGGGGGGGGGGGGGCATCCATCAGGGCTGTGGCTGCACGGTGCAGCCATACAGAGCTGAGACCATCTGCACAAGAGTACTGGTAGACCCCTTAGAAGGTCTAAGCCTGCCCTAGCAAAATGGTGCAAGTCTGACCATCCAAGATCATTGGTTTTCTTGGGCGCCAGGGCTTGAGATTTCATATTTCATCTCAATGTTGGTAAAGGTCCCACAAAAATGGAAGCAATATCTCTAAAACAACCTGAATAGTGTTGACATGGGCTTTAAACCTTAATTCAAACCAAACAAAACAGATTCACCTGAAGTAACTTCACCCATTTGAGGCTATGATGACAATGAGTGAGTGTTTGAGTTTTACGTCCCACCAACAGCTAAGGTCATACGGAGACGGGACCTTGGTTTAAAGACTCATCCGAAAGTCTGGAGAAGCACGGGATGGATCCTGCGATCCCTGGTTTACAAGGCGAGTAGAGTAACCACTACACCACGGAGGCTTCTAACTAGGATGACAATATTCTTGCTTTTAGTAAATTATGTCTTTCCAAAAATACAATTGGTCTGCTCTTAAAAGGAAGAGATTTGCTTCTCTGATATCACTAATGTCTACAACCTTTGGAAAGAAATGAATAGTAGATCTCATTTCTTTACAAAGAACATGGTATGAATCATTTATTGATGCTCTGAATTGACCGAGTGGTGCCATCTCAGAAAATTACAGTGAAATTCCGCTATTAAGACCACCGAAAATTAAGACTAATTCTGCTTTAAAAAGCTTATTTAGTAGGATGCAGTTATTCTTACTTCTTGTTTTCTGCACACAATGTCCTCTGGTCAGGAACCAACTTTGGGATTGTTCAAAAGTGGTCTTAAAGACCACTTTTGAACAGTCCCAAAGGTGGTCTTAATATAGGAATTTTACTGTATTTATACAGAAGATCAACAGCCTTGCACTGCATGAGAAAAACAAAGCTGTTTTATCTCACCGGTGATGTATTGTGATCGCTCTTTGTCCGTCGCACGTTGTCTGGCATCCATGCGTCGTCAACTTTTGCTTTAAACAACTTCTTCTCCACAGCTGCTGGACAGATTTTGAAATTGCTAAAATCGTTCTGCTTGGTTGAACAAGATGACCGCCAGAATTAAAAAAGAAAAACCTTTAAACGACTTCTCCTTAACCAGTGGATGGATTTCAAAATAATTTCACAGGAATGTTCCTTGGGTGACCCTCTACCAAAATTGCTGAAACTGTTAATTATGCTCGGATGAACAAGATGGCCACCAGAGCTAAAAATAGAAAAACCTTTAAATGACTTCTTCTCCTTAACCAGTGGATGGGTGTCAAACTAATTTTACAGGAATGTTCCTTGGGTGACCCCCAACAAAAATTGCTCAAAATGTCCTGCTGGGATGAACAAGATGGCCACCAGAGCTAAAAATAGAAAAATCTTTAAAAGTCTCCTCTTCCTTAACCATTGGATGAATTTTGAAACAACTGCACAAGAATGATCCTTGATGGACCCTGTACAAAAATTGCTCAAACTGCTCTGCTCGGATGAAAAGATGGCCACCAGTGCTAAAAATAGAAAAACCTTTTAAACGACTTCTCCTTAACCAGTGGATGGATTTCAAAATAATTTCACAGGAATGTTCCTTGGGTGACCCTCTACCAAAATTGCTGAAACTGTTAATTATGCTCGGATGAACAAGATGGCCACCAGAGCTAAAAATAGAAAAACCTTTAAATGACTTCTTCTCCTTAACCAGTGGATGGGTGTCAAAATAATTTTACAGGTGTGTTCCTTGGGTGGCCCTCAACAAAAATTGCTCAAAATGTCCCGCTTGGATGAACAAGATGGCCACCAGAGCTAAAAATAGAAACATCTTTAAAAGTCTCCTCTTCCTTAACCATTGGATGAATTTTGAAACAACTGCACAAGAATGATCCTTGATGGACCCTCTACAAAAATTGCTCAAATCGTTCTGCGTGGTTGAACAAGATGACCGCCATAATTAAAAAAGAAAAACCTTTAAACGACTTCTCCTTAACCAGTGGATGGATTTCAAAATAATTTCACAGGAATGTTCCTTGGGTGACCCTCTACCAAAATTGCTGAAACTGTTAATTATGCTCGGATGAACAAGATGGCCACCAGAGCTAAAAATAGAAAAACCTTTAAATGACTTCTTCTCCTTAACCAGTGGATGGGTGTCAAAATAATTTTACAGGAATGTTCCTTGTGTGACCCTCAACAAAAATTGCTCAAAATGTCCCGCTGGGATGAACAAGATGGCCACCAGAGCTAAAAATAGAAAAATCTTTAGAAGTCTCCTCTTCCTTAACCATTGGATGAATTTTGAAACAACTGCACAAGAATGATCCTTGATGGACCCTCTACAAAAATTGCTCAAACTGCTCTGCTCGGATGAAAAGATGGCCACCAGTGCTAAAAATAGAAAAACCTTTAAACGACTTCTCCTTAACCAGTGGATGGATTTCAAAATAATTTCACAGGAATGTTCCTTGGGTGATCCTCTACCAAAATTGCTGAAACTGTTAATTATGCTCGGATGAACAAGATGGCCACCAGAGCTAAAAATAGAAAAACCTTCAAATGACTTCTTCTCCTTAACCAGTGGATGGGTGTCAAACTAATTTTACAGGAATGTTCCTTGGGTGACCCTCAACAAAATTTGCTCAAAATGTCCTGCTGGGATGAACAAGATGGCCACCAGAGCTAAAAATAGAAAAATCTTTAAAAGTCTCCTCTTCCTTAACCATTGGATGAATTTTGAAACAACTGCACAAGAATGATCCTTGATGGACCATCTACAAAAATTGCTCAAACTGCTCTGCTCGGATGAAAAGCTGGCCGCCAGTGCTAAAAATAGAAAAACCTTTAAACGACTTCTCCTTAACCAGTGGATGGATTTCAAAATAATTTCACAGGAATGTTCCTTGGGTGACCCTCTACCAAAATTGATGAAACCGTTAATTATACTCGAATGAACAAGATGGCCACCAGAGCTAAAAATAGAAAAACCTTTAAATGACTTCTTCTCCTTAACCAGTGGATGGGTGTCAAAATAATTTTACAGGAATGTTCCTTGGATGACCCTCAACAAAAATTGCTCAAAATGTCCTGCTGGGATGAACAAGATGGCTGCCAGAGCTAAAAATAGAAAAATCTTTAAAAGTCTCCTCTTCCTTAACCATTGGATGAATTTTGAAACAACTGCACAAGAATGATCCTTGATGGACCCTCTACAAAAATTGCTCAAACTGCTCTGCTCGGATGAAAAGATGGCCACCAGGGCTAAAAATAGAAAAAAAACCACACACTTTAAACGACTTTTGGCCCTTAACCAGTGGATGGATTTTGATATAATTTCACAGGAATGTTTCATGGGTGACCCTTTATTAAAATTGTTCAAACAATTCTGCTGTAATGAAAAAATGTCCGCTAGAGCTTATAATCAGGCCTCATATTTTTCAGGCATGAGCAGGATTTCAGGCTTTCAGAGATTGAATTTTTTTAACTTTGGGCTTGAGTTTTTGATCCCCTCAACATGTATTCATTCAATATACAAACTGCTTTACAAATAGTGTAGATCCCGATCAGATGGCTTCTTCAGATCGGGATCTACACTGTTTGCAAAGACTATGGTTATCATGTTTAGTAGGATAATGGTTAAAGTTGTAAAATCGGCCTTTTCAGGCATGGAAACGCTTGGTAGGTATGAGGCCTGTATAATAGAAAAACTTTTAAATAACTTCTCCTGCTTAACTGGTGGATGGATTTCGAATTAATTTCATCATAACACACCCGTGTGACATAGTGCATTTTTCATATCTCCAAAATGGCAACTTTTCTGATGAAAATCCATGATATTTTTCTTATCAGTGCTCAAAACATAGGTTGGTCTTCGTTAGAACTGCCTCATTGAGGCCATTGTAACGAGTACCCACAACCTATGTCTTGGAGTAGAAATAAGAAAAATAATGTATACCCCCATAAACCCCAGTTTTCTCTATATGGAATGGGGTTTATGGGGTCTTCATTTCACAGACTTCTTCACATGATGTCACAGGAATGTTCCTTTGGTGACACTCTTCCAAATTGCACAACCTGTTGTGCTTGGATGAACAAGATTGCTAAAATTATACAAACTTCCTTGGGTCAACCAAAATTGCTCAAACGCTCTACTCTACCATAATTATTATACCCCCGGCTTCGTATGCTATGGGGGTATATAGTTTTCGTCATGCCGTTCATCCATCCATCTGTCCTTCCATGCATCCGTCCATCCGTGTGTCCGCAGGAACAGATGTATACTTGTGTGTTTAAAAGTATGGACACTTCCATTAAACTCAATGCGATTTATTCCGTCAGTGTCTTGTGTGTCTAAAATAGTAACTTGTGTGTCTTTTTTTCCAAGAAATTCCAAGAAATTTCCAGGAAATTTGACACACAAGGGTACTTTGTAGGGATGAAGACACACAAGTATACATCCGTAAAGACGTCTGTCTTTCCGTCCGTCCTTCCGCCTGTTAACATTTTGGTTAAAGTTTTGCGTTAAAGTTTCTAAGAGATTGTAACTTCTGAACGTGATAGATTGAGTTGATACTTACACTGAATTACATACTGGTCTAAAGATTTCATTGATGCATGTCCCACCCCCCCACAGTGACCTTGATGTCAAGGTCACAGACTTTGAAATTTTGCATTTGGTTAAAGTTTTGCGTTAAAGTTTCTAAGAGATTGTATCATCTGAACCCTTTGATAGATTGAGTTGATACTTATACTGAAGTTACATACTGGTCTAAAGATTTCATTGATGCATGTCCCCTCCCACACAGTGACATTGAGGTCAAGGTCACAGACTTAGAAATTTTACATTTGGTTAAAGTTTTATGACAAAGTTTATAGATGCCTGTATGTTCTAAACTCTAAGACAAATTCAGTTGATACTTGATTCAGTGTTGCATAGCAGTCCAAAGATTTCGTGATGCATGTCCCTTCTCACCCATGGTGACCTTTACCTCTAGGTCATGGACTTAGAAATTTTACATTTGGTTAAAGTTTTATGACAAAGTTTATAGCTGCCTGTATGTTCTGAATTCCAAGACAAATACAGCTGAAACTTGCATCAGTTTTGCATACCAGTACTAAGATTTCGTGATGTATGTCCCTTCCCCCACCCACGGTGACCTTGACCTTAAGGTCATGGACTTACAAAATTTTACATTTGGTTAAAGTTTTATGACAAAGTTTATAGATGCCTGTATGTTCTAAACTCTAAGACAAATTCATTTGATACTTGCATTGATGTTGCATACCAGTCCAAAGATTTCATTGATGCATACCCACCCTGCTGCTTCAGTAACATTGATGCCCCCACCCATTCAGTAACTTTGATGCTCTCACTCCCTGGGTCCATTTAGAAATTTTATGTTTGGTTGAGCTTTTACAAGCACATTTATAGATTCTTATAGCTTCTTCATTTCTTCATTCATATTACATACAAGCTCGAAAGATATATCAGAGGGTGGCGCTGGCCGGGGGTATACGTGACCCACTGGTCGCTTTCTCTAGTATTCTCTACAATTTCATTTGTACAATATGGATCAGGTGAGCAATCCGGGGCCATCATGGCCCTCTTGTTAGCTCGCCTTACGAAAGTAAGGGGAAGCTATTGCCATACCCCCGGGCGTCGGCGTCAGCGTCAGCGTCGGCGTCCGCATTTGGTTAAAGTTTACCTGCAAGCTCTTATATGTGATGTTTTACAACTTTATTTTGAATATATAATTAATAATTGCTAAAAAAACAATATTTAACATTATCATTGTACTTCATTTTACAGGTTCTTTGGCTTAAATTGGACTTTTTGAGAAGTTAATATTTTCCTCTGTATTACCTCCCTTACTTCTCTGTGTTAAAGTTTACCTGCAAGCTGCATGAGTTCAAATCTGGGGGGAGGAACATTTTTCTTTTTTAGCTCACCTGAGCCTTTAGGCTCTAAGTGAGCTTATAGTATAGCCATGGTCCGTCGTCCGTCCGTCCGTCCGTCCACCATTTTCAAAGATCTTCTTCTCCTATACTGCAGGGCAAATCAAAGCCAAATTTCATATGGAGCCTCAGTGGGATGGGGGAACGAAAGTTTGTTCGCGGGGTCTGGATCACATGACCAAGATGGCCGCCATGCCCATATATGGTAAAAAGCCTTCAAAAATCTTCTTCTCCAGAACCATAAGGCCAGTGGCCTTGAAACTTGGCATGTAGCATATGGTACTCGGGCCCATCATGGTTTGTACAAATGGTGACCCCGGGTTGACCTTGACCTATTTTACAGCAATGTCAAATTTGCCGAAGTAGGCTTTTGCATGGGGCAAAGTGAAAATAATGGATTTATAGGAAAACCATTGAAGACAGTGTCACCAAAATTTGTAGATCAGGTAAAGTAATTGAATACATGAAGATCTATGGGTCAGAAAGGTCAAGGTCATTCATTGACCTTAGACCAAGGTCATTCAGGATCCATATTTCAAACATTTTTTTCTCCAAAACTGCTGAGCCAATTTAAGTGAAATTTAATTTGGAGCCTTTGTGAGTTGAACAAATGAAAAAATGCCAATACGGTCAAGATCACATGACCAAGATGGCCGTCACGCCTATATATATGGTAAAAAGCCTTAAAAATTCTTCTTCTCCAGAACCGTAAGGCCAATGGCCTTGAAACTTGGCATGTAGCATATGGTACTCAGGCCCATCATAGTTTGTACAAATGGTGACCCCGAGTTGACCTTGACCTATTTTACAGCAATGTCAAATTTGCCGACTTAGGCTTTTGCATGGGAAAAAGTGAAAATAATGGATTTTTAGGAAACCATTGAAGACAGTGTCACCAAAATTAGTAGATAAGGTAAAGTAGCTGAATACATGAAGATCTATGTGTAAGAAGGGTCAAGGTCATTAATTGACCTTAGACCAAGGTCAAGCAGGTTCCATATTTCAAACATTTTTTCTCAGAAACTACTGAGCCAATTGAAGTGAAATTCAATATGGAGCCTTTGGGAGTTGAACAAATGAAAAGCTGCCAACATGGTCTAGATCACATGACCAAGATGGCCACCACGCCCATATATGGTAAAGAAACTTCGAAATTCTTATTCTCAAGAACCGTAAGGCCAATGGCCTTGAAACTTGGCATGTAACATATGGTACTCGGGCTTATCATAATTTGTTCAAATGGTGACCCTGGGTTGATCTTGACTTATTTTACAGTAATGTCAAATTTGCTGACTTAGGCTTTTGCATAGGAAAAAGTGAAAATAATGGATATTTAGGGAAACCATTGAAGACAGTGTCACCAAAATTTGTAGATTAGGTAAAGTAACTGAATACATGAAGATCTATGGGTAACAAAAGGTCAAGGTCATTCAATGACCTTAGACCAAGGTCACTCCGATTTCATATTTAAAAAAAAAAAACATTTTTTCTCAGAAACTACTGAGCCAATTTAAGTGAAATTCAATATGGAGCTTTTGTGAGTTGAACAAATGAAAAGTTGCCAGTACGGTCTAGATCACATGACCAAGATGGCCGCCACGCCCATATATGGTAAAAAGCCTTCAAAAATTTTCTTCTCCAGAACCGTAAGGCCAATGGCTTTGAAACTTGGCATATATCATATGGTACTCGGGCTCGTCATAGTTTTTACAAATGCTGACCCTGGGTTGACCTTGACCTATTTTATGGCAGTGTCAAATTTGTCAACTTAGGCTTTTGCATGGGAAAAAACGAAAATAATGGATTTTTAGGAAACCATTGAATACAATGTCACCAAATTGGTAGATCAGGTAAAGTAAATGAATACATGAAGATTCATGGGTAAGAAAAGTCATCATTCAGTGACCTGGGACCAAGATTAACCAGGTTCCATATTTCAAACAGTTTTTTCTCAGAAACCGCTGGCCCAATTCAAGTGAAATTTGATATGGATCCTTTATATGATGAACACATATGGTCCAGGTCACATGACCAAGATGGTGGCCATGCCCATATATGGTAAAAACACTTCAAAATTCTTCTTCTCCAGAACCGTAAGGCAAATGACCTTGAAACTTGGCAGGAAGCATCTGGTACACGGGCCTATCATAATTTGTTCAAATGGTGACCCTGGGTTGACCTTTACCTATTTTACGGCAATGTCAAATTTGCAGACTCAGGCTTTTGCTTGGGAAAAAGTGAAAATAATTGATTTTTAGCTCACCTGAGCCTTTAGGCTCATAGGTGAGCTTATAGTATAGCCATGGTCTGTCGTCTGTCCATCCGTTGTCCGTCCGTCCACCATTTTCAAAGATCTTCTCCTCCAAAACAGGGAGGCCAATCAAAGCCAAATTTCATGTGGAGCTTCAGTAGGATGGGGGAACGAAAGTTTGTTCGCGGGGTCTGGGTCACATGACCAAGATGGCAGCCATGCCCATATACAGTCAAACCTGTATAAGAGAGCCACTTTTGGGAATGGAGGAATTGGCTGTTATACACAGGTGGTTGTCTTATGGAGGTTCAGCCAGAAATGAAATTCTTAATGGAATATGTCGCCGCACTATTATTACCATTTCGGGGCTTTTGTTCAACTAATAATTGGGTGAGAAAATAGCAAATCACATTTATTCATTTGTTTTATGCATTGTTATGCATACTAATTCTATGGCACAAATGTGAAATTAAATAAAAAATATCAAGGCCGAAAAACATGGGGGCGAAACGTCTAGACTTGATTCTCGAAATCACAAATATAAGCTATGAAAAATTAGTGTAATCCTCAATAGAAACAAGTATTAATGTTAAAAATCATGTATTTTATGTAAGATCTATCCAACAACACGAAGTAAGGCAGTTCGATGTGTTTTCCATCGAAACGTTTTTTTCGGCCCGCCGACCGTCCGACAACTTCGGCTTTCGGCCTTATTACGATCAAGGAACTTTTATACCAAAAACACCATTAGAAGGTCAATTCTTTATGAATTAGAGATTTATAATACATACCGATTTTTTTTTTCTCTCTTTTCACAAAACTGTCAAACTTTTCTTGTAAAATCGCCCGAGACCATGCGAGAAATAACGTGAGTTCGCGAGAATGAGTAAACACAGGTAAAATTTCCTTTCAAATCACACGTGACTATGCGAGAAATAACGCGATTTCGCGAGAGTGAGTTAACTGCAGACCGTTTTCCCTGAAGGCATATCTACCTGTATCCAACTTTCACACATTTTGTTGACATAATTGGATTCAATTGTCAACACCAAGCAATTATCTGACTAGATAATTGGATTATCGAATTCAACAGGTATGGGGTGGCCGTCTTTTGAAGAACAATTAGCGTTTTGGGAATCGATTTACTGGCCGATGGCGCATTTAAAGAGGTGGCGCTTTTATGCAGTTAAATTATATAGTGAAAATCATCGGGAATGTTTCATACCGGCGCTTTTACACAGGAGGCGCTCTTATAAAGGTGGCCGATTCGGCGATTTTGACTGTATGGTAAAAAGCCTTCAAAAATCTTCTTCTCCAGAACCATGAAGCCAATGACCTTGAAAGTTGGCTTGTAGCATCTGGTACTTGAGCCCATCATAGTTTGTAAAAATGGTGACCCTGGGATGGCCTTGACCTATTTTATGGCTATGTCAAATTTGCAGACTTGGGCTTTTGCATGGGAAAAAGTGAAAATAATGAATATTTAGGAAACCATTGAAGACTACGACACAAAAATAGGTAGCTCAGGTAAACAAAATCAATACATGAAGATTTATGGATAAGAAAGGTCAAGGTCATTAAATAACCTTGGACCGTCGTCTGTCCGTCCACCATTTTCAAAGATCTTCTTCTCCAAAACTGAAAGGTCAATCAAAGCCAAATTTCATTTGGAGCCTCAGTAGGATGAAGGAACGATAGTTTGTTAGCAGGGTCTGGGTCACATGACCAAGATTGCTGCCACACCCATATATGGTAAAAAGCCTTCCAAAATCTTCTTCTCCAGACCCATGAAGCCATTGACCTAGAAACACAAATTGACGAGGCGATTATTGGATTAATCATGTGTAATTAACAGATTGACATCTGAACTAAGTAAGTTTTAAGTTTACAGAATTTGATAATATCCTAAATATTTGACTGAATCAGCGAAAATTTCCTAAAGGTTGCTGAGGCGTTATACATATATAAAAACATTAAAATGTACACCAGGACCAGGTGTCAGGTGAGCGTTTACAGGACCACTGGTCCTCTGTTTTTTTTTGCTTTTCTTTTTTTTTTCTTTTTAAAAACATAGCGGGGTCTGGGGCTCAAGGTCAAGGTTACTGTGGCTATTTTTAGAAAAACATTGTCATCGCTCTAGCGCCTTCATTTATTGATGGATTTTAATATAACTTCACCCAAATGTTGGGTATAATTATATCTCGAGTGACTTTGACTTTCAGGGTCCGGGGCCTAAGGTCAAGGTCACTACTTTCAGGGCCACAGGGTCAAGGTCACTGTGGCTATTTTTAGAAAAAACATTGCCATCATTCTTGCACCATTTTTAGAAAAAACATTGCCATCATTCTTGCACCTTAATTTATTGATGGATTTTAATATAACTTCACACAAATGTTGGGTTTGATGATATCTCTAGCAAGTTCGACTTTCAGGTTCCGGGGCTGAAGGTCAAGGTCACTGTGGCTATTTTTAGAAAAAACTTTGTGATCGCTCTAATGCCTACATTTATGGATGGATTTTAATATAACTGCACAAAAATGTTGGCAATGATGATACCTTGAGTGAGTTCGACTTTCAGGGTCTGGGGCTGAAGGTCAAGGTCACTGTCGCTATTTTTAGAAAAACTTTGTCATCACTCTTGCGCCTTCATTTATTGATGGATTTTAATATACCTTGACACAAATGTTTGGTATGATGATATCTTGAGTGACTTTGACTTTCCGGGTCAGAGGCTGAAGGTCAAGGTCACTGTGGCTATTTTTTAGAAAAACGTGATCATTGCTCTAGTGTCCAGATTTATTGATGGATTTTAAGATAACTTCATACAAATGTTGGGTATGAACTTCGACTTTCAGGGTCTGGGGCTCAAAGTCAAGGTCACTGTGGCTATTTTTAGAAAAACTTTGTCATCACTCTTAAGTACCTACATTTATTGATGGATATAATGTAATTTTACACAAATGCTAGGCTAGGCTTTTTTTTTATCAAATATAGATTTCTTTTTCAATTTTGTTTTTTTTTTTTGCAGTGGGAAGGCTTGAAAACAGGATGATTAGGGGTTCATTTTGGTTCTCTTTCATTTGCTGCAGTCTATTGGGCTGTTTTACAAAAGAATTTTTTTTTGATAACTTGCCCTCATCCATCTTAGGCCCCCAAAGGCGAGCTATGTTGTCATCTGACAACTCTTGTTTTTAGCTCACCGTCACGTAGTGACGAGGTGAGCTTTTGGGATCACTTTTTGTCCGTCGTCCGTCCGTGCGTCCGTCCGTGCGTAAACAATTTCTTCAAACGACATCTCCTCCTAAACCACTGATCGGATTTTGACCAAACTTCACAGGAATGATCCTTAGGTGGTCCCCTTTCAAAGTTGTTCAAATGGTTCCAGTCCGTTGCACATCTAGGTCACAGGAGCCCAAAATAGATTTTTTTCACCGAAAACTTAAAAAATCTTCTTCTCTGAAACCACAAGGCCCAGGTCTTTGATATTTGGTATGAAGCTTCATCTAGTGGACCCCTACCAAGATTGATCAAATTATAGTGCTGGGGCCAAAAACGTCCCCGCCCCGGGGCCCTTTGGTTTTGTATGGGCTTATATAGGGAAATCCTTTAAAAATCTTCTTCTCTGAAATCACAAGGCCCAGGTCTTTGCTATTTGGTATGAAGCTTCATCTAGTGGACCCCTACCAAGGTTGTTCAAATTATAGTGCTGGAGCCAAAAATGCCCCCGCACTGGGGCCCTTTGGTTTTATATAGGATTATACATGTATAGGGAAAATCTTTAAAAATCTTCTTCTCTGAAACCGTAAGGCCCAGGTCTTTGATATTTGGTATGAAGCTTCATCTAGTGGACCCCTACCAAGGTTGTTCAAATTATAGTGCTGGGGCCAAAAATGCTCCCGCCCTGGGGCCCTTTGGTTTTACATGGGCTTATATAGGGGAAATCTTTAAAAATCTTCTTCTCTGAAACCACCAGGCCCAGGTCTTTGCTATTTGGTATGAAGCTTCATTTAGTGGAACCCTTCCAAGATTGTTCAAATTATAGTGCTGGGGCGAAAAATGCCCCCGCCCTGGGGCCCTATGGTTTTACATGGGCTTATACAGGGAAAATCTTTAAAAATCTTCTTCTCTGAAACCGCAAGGCCCAGGTCTTTGCTATTTGGTATGAAGCTTCATCTATTGGACCCCTACCAAGATTGTTCAAATTATTGTGCTGGGGCCAAAAATGCCCCCGCCCCAGGGCCCTTTGGTTTTACATAGGCTTATATAGGGAAAATCTTTAAAAATCGTCTCATCTGAAACTGCAAGGCCCAGGTCTTTGTTATTTGGTATGAAGCTTCATCTTGTGGATGTCTACCAAAATTGTTCAAATTACAGCCCTGGGGCCAAAAATGCCCCCCCCCCCCCCACCTACCCACCCACCCACCCCCACCCCCGCATCGGGGTCCTTTGGTTTTACATAGACTTATATAGGGAAAATCTTGAAAAATCTTTTTCTCTGAAACCACAAGGCCTAGGTCTTTAATATTTGGTATGAAGCTTCATCTGGTGGACCTCTACCAAGATTTTTCAAATTATAGCCATGAGACCAAAAATGACCCCGCCTTGGAGCCCTTTGGTTTTACATAGACGTGTATAGAGAAAATCTTTAAAAATCTTTACTGTGAAACCACAAGGTCTCGGTCTTTGATATTTGATGAGAAATTTCATCTGGTGGACCGCTATCAAGATTGTTCAAATTATAGCCCTGGGGCCAAAAATGCCCCCGCCCCAGACCCTTTGGTTTTACATAGACTTATATAGGGAAATCTTTAAAAATCTTCTTATCTTAAACTGCAAGGCCCATGTCTTTGATATTTGGTATGGAGCTTCATCTAGTGGACCTTCACCAAGATTATTCAAATTATAGCCCTCTGGGCCACAAATGCCCCCGCCCCGGGGCCCTTTGGTTTTACATAGACTTATATAGAGATAATTTTTGAAAATCTTCTTCTCTGAAGCAGCTAGGCCCAGGTCTTTGATATTTGGTGTGAAGCTTCATCTAGTGGACCTCTATCAAGATTGTTTAAATTATAGCCCTGAGGCCAAAAATGCCCCTGCCCCGGGGCCATTTGGTTTTACATAGGCTTATGTAGGGAATATCTTAAAAAAAATCTTCTTCTCTGAAACTGCAAGGCCCAGGTCTTTGATATTTGGTGTGTAGCTTCATCTAGTGGACCTTTGCCAATATTGTTCAAATTATAGCCTTTGTTGATATTTGGTATGAAGCTTCACCTTTTTAGACCTCTCTCAACATTATGCACATTATAGCCCTTGGGTTAATGATGGCCCTCGGGGCCCACTTGTTTAATCTAGAACTGGTGAATACAGAATTAATGTTAGGCATTACAGTTTAAATTTGTATTATTTTTGCAGGCTGGTGTAGATCATATCATCTTGGCTGTAAGTTACAGAGCTGACCAGATGGAGAAGGAGTTAAAGTCTGTGGAGAAACAGGTAAAATACATTACAAGATACTTTATTATAGTAAAACATGTAACCAAAGACAGGGTACCAAAATTTGTCAACTAAAACACAGATCTAGTCATTAGAAGGAGTTAAAGTCTGTGGAGAAACCGGTAAAATACATTACAAGATACTTTATTACGGTAAAACATGGTACCAAAGACAAGGTACCAAAATTTGCCAACTAAAACACAGAACTAGTCATAAGAAGGAGTTTAAGTCTGTGGAGAAACAGGTAAAATAATTACTAGATACCCTATTATGGTAAAACTGGTACCAAAGACAGGGTACCAAAATTTGTCAGCTAAAACACAGAACATGTCATTTGAATTGATAATGTGTTGAATTTTGTTGCTTTTACAGGGTTCCAAAGACAGGGTACCAAAATTTGTCAACTAAAAACAGAACATGTCATTAGAATTGGTAATTTGTAGAATTTTGTTGCTTTTACATGATAACCAAAGACAGGGTACCAAAATTTGTCAACATAAACACAGAAAATGTCATTTGAATTGGTAATGTGTTGAACTGTGTTGCTTTTACATGATACCAAAGACAGGGTACCAAAATTTGTCAACATAAACACAGAACATGTCATTAGAATTGGTAATGTGTAGAATTTTGTCGCTTTTACGTGATACAAAAGACAGGGTAGCAAAATTTGTCAACATAAACACAGAACATGTCATTAGAATGGGTAATGTGTTGAATTTTGTTGCTTTTACATGATACCAAAGACAGGGTACCAAAATTTGTCAACATAAACATAGAACATGTCATTAGAATTGGTAATGTGTTGAATTTTGTTGCTTTTGCATGATACAAAAGACAGGGTACCAAAATTTGTCAACTAGAACACAGAACATGTCATTAGAATTGGTAATGTGTAGAATTTTGTTGCTTTTACATGGTACCAAAAACAGGGTACCAAAATGTGTAAACTAAAACACAGAACATGTCATTATAATTGGTAATGTGTAGAATTCTGTTGCTTTTACATGGTACCAAAGACAGGGTACCAAAATGTGTAAACTAAAACAAAGAACATGTCATTAGAATTGGTAATGTGCAGAATTTTGTTGCTTTTACATGATACCAAAGACAGGGTACTAAAATGTGTAAACTAAAACAAAGAACATGTCATTAGAATTGGTAATGTGTAGAATTTTGTTGCTTTTACATGGTACTAAAGACAGGGTACCAAAATGTGTAAACTAAAACACAGAACATGTCATTAGAATTGGTAATGTGTGGAATTTTGTTGCCTTTACATGGTACCAAAGACAGGGTACCAAAATGTGTAAACTAAAACACAGAACATGTCATTAGAATTGGTAATGTTTAGAATTTTGTTGCCTTTACATGGTACCAAAGACAGGGTACCAAAATGTGTCAACTAAAACACAGAACATGTCATTAGAATTGGTAATGTGTAGAATTTTGTTGCCTTTAAGGGGACTGAATACACTTGCAGGGGAAGCAATTCTGTTGAACATTTTTGCTTTTTGCCCATAGGGGTCTACTTTTAAAGGACAGAAAGGGGAATGGGAACAGCTTCAGGGGAGGCAACTCCTGCAAAAGTATTTTTGTCTCCCATGTCAATAGAGGTCAACTCTTAAAGGAAAGAATTTGCACTCTAGTGCAAATGTTGTCTCATTTTTATCGAACCTGCTTTTAGCATGGCATGTGATCATGTTGTGTTTTTCTATCCCTTTATGAGTTCATCTAACAGGCAATATTTTTACCAACCCTCGAAACCCCCCCCCCCCACACACACACACACACATACAGAGGCATAGCAAAGCTTTCAACAGCATTAGAAATCAGAAGAAACAATTTCATCCATATTCCTTTACCGTCCTGATCCTAAGTATTGGGGGCAGACTTGCCTAGGCGAACAGTGCAGACCCAGATCAGGCTGCTCCTAAAGCAATCTGATCAGGTTCTCCTCCGTTTGCCATTCCGTCTGCACCTTTTGGACTCCTTGCTGGATTGTGAAACTACTTAGTTCAAATTTTAGGAGACTTCCAGTAAGTCCTGAAGGTGTCTGTAATTTTAGAAGATTTATGGGAGTTTACTTTTACCTTCAAAGATTTTGCCTTGTTGCAATAGATCACTATAGACAATAACATAAAATGTTCTTGAAATAAAAAAAAATATTCCATGGTTAACTCTTATCATACTGTTCACGACAACCCATATCTTTGGAAACAGTGTAGATCCAGATCAGATGGCTTCTGAAGAAGCCATCTGATCAGGATCTACACTGTTTGACATTCAGTTTATGAATTTGTAGGAATAAATTACATCAAGTAATCTGATTGGTTCAAAGTCAGAGATGGGTGTGGCTGAAATGAATATTCAGCAAGAGAAGGGTTAATGAACCTCTTTGACAGTTTTGGATATAACACAGTTTAAAGCTGGATCCCAAAAAATAAATAGATTATAATGATAAATGACCATAAATGGTCATTTTTCGATATTGTCTATACATATTTTGTTGATATATGACACGGTTGTTTAGCAAACATGGTTTCTGCTTTGGACTCCTTCAACAGTGTTTTAGAGGGGTTGTGGTGTTATATCTGACACAGTCTAACCATTACAAAAACACGCCTATACCAATACATTGTAAATTTTACCAAGACTAAAAGAAAATTTTGAAATGAAAAATTGTGATATTTTTCTTATTTCTGCTCAGAATATAGATTGTGGGTACTCGTTAGAACCGCCTCGATGAGGTGGTTCTAACGAGTACCCACAATCTATATTTTAGAGCAGAAATATGAAAAATAAAGTTTACCCCTGTAAACCCCAGTTTTACTATATAAAAGTGGGGTTCAAGGGGGTCAAAATTATATAGGCATGTTTTCGTGATGCTTGACGACGAATCCGTTTCTATTTTCAGCTTGGTGTTACCATAACAATATCTTTGGAATCTGAACCTCTGGGCACAGGTAAAATTTATCAGTATCTTTTATAGCAAAAAATTGGGGTGGTCATCACGTGAACAAGTCTGAAATAAAGACCCCCCTATACCCCACTTTATATAGAGAAAACTGGGGTTTACGGGGGTATACATTATCTTTCTTATTTTTGCTCCAAGACATAGGTTGTGGGTACTCGTTAGAACCGCCTCAATGAGGGAGCACCCACAACATATGTTTGCTGTATTTATAAGCAAAATATCACAGATTTTCATCAGAAAAGTAGCCATTTTGGAGGTGTGAAAAAATGCACAATGTCGCACGGGTGTGTTATCGTAATGTTAGCACTGAATGCACCCCAGAAAATTCAAGAGCACACTACAATCTAACTAAGATTTGTAATTACATGTGTGTTTTCTGCTTGCTTTTTAGCTCACCTGTCACGTAGTGACAAGGTGAGCTTTTGTGATCACATTTTGTCCGTCGTCCGTGCGTGCGTCCATGCCTCCGTGCGTAAACAATTTCTTGTCCGCACGATAGCATCTTCATTTATGATTTGATTTTAACCAGACTTGCACACAACTTGTACAACCATGAGATCTAGGTTCCTTTCTTGAACCAGCCATATCCCATCATGTGTTACGGAGTTACAGCCCCTGAAAGGGCAAAAATTGCCTATTTTGGTCTTGCCCGCATGATAGCATCTTCATTTATGATTTGATTTTAACCAGACTTGCACACAACTTGTACCACCATGAGATCTGGGTTCCTTTCTTGAACCAGCCATATCCCATCATGTGTTACGGAGTTACGGCCCCTGAAAGAGCAAAAATTGCCTATTTTGGTCTTGTCTGCATGATAGACGTTTCATTTATGATTTGATTTTAACTAAACTTGCACACAATTTGTACCACCACAAAATCTCGGTCAAGTTCGAATGTGGGTCATGTTGCGTCAAAAAGTAGGTCAGTAGGCCAAATCAGAAAAAAAACCTTGGGAAGACACGAGAGGCCACAGTTTTGGTCCGATCATTATCAAACTTGCCCAGAATGATCATCTTGACAATATCTCAGTCAAGTTCGAATATGGGTGTTGTCGGGTCAAAAAGTAGGTCAGTAGGTCAAATCATAGAAAAACCTTGTTAATACACTAGAGGCCGCGGTTTTGGTCCAATCATTATCAAACCTGCCCAGAATGATCATCTTGACAATATCTCGGTCAAGTTTGAATACGGGTCATGTCGGGTCAAAAAGTAGGTCAGTAGGTCAAATCTTAGAAAAACCTTGTGAATACACTAGAGGCCACAATTTTTGTCTGATCATCATGAAACTTGCTCAAAATGATTATCTTGACAATTTCTCGGGCAAGTTAGAATACGGGTCATGTAGGGTAAAAAAGTAGGTCAGAAGGTCAAATCAGAGAAAACCTTGTGAACACACTAGAGGCCACAGTTTTGGTCCGATCATCATCAAACTTGCTCTGAATGATAGTCTTGACAATATCCGGGTCAGGTTTGAATACGGGTCATGTCGGGTCAAAAAGTAGGTCAGTAGGTCAAATCATAGAAAAAGCTTGTGAACACACTAGAGGCCACAGTTTTGGTCTGATCATCATCAAACTTGCTCAAAATGATCATTTGACAATATCTCGGTTAATTTCGAATATGGGTCATGTCTGGTCAATATGTAGGTCAGTAGGTCAGATTGTTGAAAACCATGTGAACACACTAGAGGCCCAAGTTTTGGTCTGATCATCATCAAACTTGCTCAGAATGATCATCTTGACAATATCTGTGTCAAGTTTGAATATGGGTCATGTCGGGTCAAATAGTAGGTCAGCAGGTAAAATCATAGAAAAACGTTTTGAACACTCTAAGAGGCCACAGTTTCAGTTAAATTATCCTAAAACTTGCTCAGAATGATCATCTGGACAATATCTCAAGTTCGAATATGGGTCAAGTCAAATCAAAAAGTAGATCACTAGGTTATTTTGTCATAACTTTTGAACAGTTTGAGATAGAGCCTTCATATTTGGCATGTAGGTTCCTTCTGACAAGGGCTTCCCACTCATAAAGATTTGACCTGTGACCTTGACCTGTGACCTACTTTATCGTACCTTTTGAACCATATGAGATAGAGCCTTCATATTTGGCATGCATGTTCCTTGTGACAAGGTTTTCTCAGCCATTCAAAACTTTTGACCCATGACCTTGACCTTTGACCTACTTTGTCATAACTTTTAAAGCATTTGAGATACAGCCTTCATATTTAGCATGTAGGTTCCTTGCGAGAATGTTGCTTAGATTATCCTCTACCAAAAAGGCTAAAACAATCCCACTCGGATGAACAAAATGGCCACCGGAGGTAAAAATAGAAAAATATTGTAAATTTGATTCAAACGGAAACTCCCCCTAAACCCTAAGGCCAATTTTATTCATAGTTCCCAGGAATGTTGCCTAGGTTACTCCCTACCAAATAAGCTAAAATCACTCTGCTGATGAACAAGATGGCCACAAGAGCTAAAAGTAGAATGTACTCGAGACAGTGACACACAGGTGAGCGAACCAGGGCCCTGTGGGCCCTCTTGTTGAGATATTCTGAGCAGAAAAACAGCTTGCACTTCAGTGTCTAAAGTACCAATATACACCACAACCTCTTTATAACACTATTAATGGGGTTCAATGCAGAAACCGTGTTAGTTAAACAACCATGTTATATGCAAACAAAAATGTATAGATTATATAGAAAAATGACCATTTATGGTCATTTTTGTCGCACCTGCTTTAGCAGGAAGACATAGGCGTGCAAGTTTCCGTCCGTCTGTCCGTCCGTCTGGTGGTCTGTCCGTCCGTCTGTCATTCCGTCAACATTTTACACTGGATGTCTTGTCATCGCAACTTCTCCTACACTTTTAGACCGATCATTTGGAAACTTTGCATGTGCTTTCCCCTTGGTATGAGGATGCGCATGTGGTTTGGACTTAATCTTCGAATCAATTTTTGTCACTTTTTCCATATTGTGAACTTAGTCATTTTTAGGTATGCGATACGTACCTCTTGTCATCGCAACTCCTCTTACACTTTTATACTGATCATTTGGAAACTTTGCATGTGCTTTCCCCTTGTAATGAGGATGCGCATATGGTTTGGACTTAATCTTCGAATCAATTTTTGTCACTTTTTGTAGATTGTGAACTTAGTCATTTTTAGGTATGCGAGTCATTTTTAGGTATGCGATACGTACCTCTTGTCATCGCAACTTCTCTTACACTTTTATACTGATCATTTGGAAACTTTGCATGTGCTTTCCCCTTGGTATGAGGATGCGCATATGGTTTGGACTTAATCTTCGAATCAATTTTTGTCACTTTTTCCAGATTGTGAACTTAGTCATTTTTAACCTTCAATTGGTATTGGGTTGGTACCTCTTGTCATCGCAACTCCTCCTACACTTTTATACCAATCATTTGGAAAATTTGTATGTGCTTTCGGCATGGTATGAGGATGCGCATGTGGTTTTGACTTAATCTTTGAATCAATTTTTGTCACTTTTTCCATATTGTGAACTTAGTCATTTTTAGGTATGCGATACGTACCTCTTGTCATCGCAACTCCTCTTACACTTTTATACTGATCATTTGGAAACTTTGCATGTGCTTTCCCCTTGGTATGAGGATGCGCATATGGTTTGGACTTAATCTTCGAATCAATTTTTGTCACTTTTAACAGATTGTGAACTTAGTCATTTTTAACCTTCAATTGGTATTGGGTTGGTACCTCTTGTCATCGCAACTCCTCCTACACTTTTATACCAATCATTTGGAAAATTTGTATGTGCTTTCGGCATGGTATGAGGATGCGCATGTGGTTTGGACTTAATCTTCGAATCAATTTTTGTCACTTTTTCCATATTGTGAACTTAGTCATTTTTAGGTATGCGATACGTACCTCTTGTCATCGCAACTCCTCTTACACTTTTATACTGATCATTCGGAAACTTTGCATGTGCTTTCCCCTTGTAATGAGGATGCGCATATGGTTTGGACTTAATCTTCGAATCAATTTTTGTCACTTTTTCCAGATTGTGAACTTAGTCATTTTTAACCTTCAATTGGTATTGGGTTGGTACCTCTTGTCATCGCAACTCCTCCTACACTTTTATACCAATCATTTGGAAAATTTGTATGTGCTTTTGGCATGGTATGAGGATGCGCATGTGGTTTGGACTTAATCTTCGAATTAATTTTTCTCACTTTTTGCACATTGTGAACTTAGTCATTTTTGTCGTACCTGCTTAGCAGGAAGACATAAACGTGCAAGTTTCTGTCCGTCCATTTGTACGTCTTTTTCCACATTGTGAACTGATAGGTACCTCTTGTCATCGCAACTCCTCTTGCAGTTTTATACCGATCATTTTGAAACTTTGCGTGTGCTTTTGCCATGGTATGAGGATGCGCATGTGGTTTGGACTTTATCGGCGGATCATTTTTTGTCACTTTTTCCACATTGTGAACTTGGTCATTTTTAACCTTCAATTGATATATGATAGGTACCTCTTGTCATCGCAACTCCTCTTGCAGTTTTATACCGATCATTTTGAAACTTTGTGTGTGCTTTTGCCATGGAATGAGGATGCGCATGTGGTTTTGACTTTATCTTTGGATCAATTTTTTGTCACTTTTTCCACATTGTGAACTTAGTCAGTTTTTTACCTCACATATATAGGCTATGGATGCTTCTCAAAGCTCTATATTCATTTCTTCTGCCTTAAATAAACATTTATTTTTTTTGTGTGGGGCAGATGGGGAGCAGGTGCGACATCAACTTCACTGAAGTTGAATCTCTGGTTCTATATAATCTATACATTTTTGGGCTCCATCTTGAAACCGTGTTATATCCAAAACCGTGTTATAATGAACTGTGTTATAACAAGGTTGTGGTGTATTACAAAACACGCCTATACAATGCACTGTAAACATTACTGCTGAAAAAGAGAAAAATTTTAAGATGGAAAATTGTGATATTTTCTTATTGGTGCTCAAAATATAGAGTATGGGTACTCTTTAGAACCGCCTCATAGAGTACCCACGCCCAAAATATAGAGTATGAGTACTCTTTTGAACCGCCTCAAGAGTACCCATGCCCAAAATATAGAGTATGAGTACTCTTTAGAACTGCATCATAGAGTACCCACGCCCAAACTATAGAGTATGAGTACTCTTTAGAACTGCCTCATAGAATACCCAGGCCCAAAATATAGAGTATGAGTACTCTTTAGAACTGCCTCATAGAATACCCAGGCCCAAAATATAGAGTATGAGTACTCTTTAGAACTGCCTCATAGAATACCCAGGCCCAAAATATAGAGTATCCACAATCTATATTTTAGAGCTGAAATAAGAAAAGTAAGGTTTACCCCTGTAAACCCCAGTTTTACTATATATAAGTGGGGTTCAAGGGGTCAAAATTATATAGGCGTTTTTTCATGCTAAAATGGATCCAGTTGACATTGATACAAAATATTATTGGGAATGTCTCCATCATGGTAGGATTTTGATGACCTTGACCCAATTTGCAGTGTCTTGGCAGAACGTAAAGTATTCAGAAACAAGGTCCGACTGCAGAATCTCTATAACCAATGCATAGATTTGCATGGCACTTATTATGAAGAATTACTGGGAGGGTCTCCACATTTGGTGTAATTAGGGCCCCGCACTAAAAGTGTGGGTGCCCTATAGTAATCACTCTGTCCGTCCATCTGTCTGTCCATCCGTCTGTCCGTCCACAAATTTCTGATAGCGCTGCCGGGGCCCTAGTCAGTTTCACTGACAGCTCTAGTTTTGGTGACCTTGACCCAGTTTTCAAGGTTACTGTTAAACAAGAAGTGTCTAACTGCAGTATTTTCACAACAAACAGATGGGTTTAGGTGACCTTAACCCAGCTTTGAAGGTCACCTCAGAATATCTCCTAGTGCAGTGTTGGTTTTTGTGGTGGTGGTTCACCCGTTGTGGTGTTGGTAGAGAGGATCATCTGTTTCCTTTGTGAACTATTCTTGTTTATAGCTCACCTGTCACGTAGTGATGAGGTGAGCTTTTAGGATCACTTTTTGTCCGTCTGTCGTGCGTCCATGCGTGTGTGCGTGCGTCCGTGCATGCATCCGTAAACAATTTCTTCAAACAACATCTCCTCCTAAACCACTGATCGGATTTTGACCAAACTTCACAGGAATGATCCTTAGCTAGTCCCCTTTCAAAGTTGTTCAAATGCTTCCGGTCTGTTGCACATCTAGGTCATAGGAGCCAAAAATAGATTTTTTCACCGAAAACTTAAACTTCTTCTGTGAAACCACAAGGCTTAGGTCTTTGATATTTGGTATGCAGCTTCATCTAGTGGACCCCTACCAAGATTGTTCAAATTATAGTGCTGGGGCCAAAAATGCCCCCCACCCCAGGTCCCTTTGGTTTTACATAGGATTATATAGGGAAAATCTTTAAAAATCTTCTTCTGTGAAACCACAATGCCTAGGTCTTTGATATTTAGTGTGACATTTCATCAAGTGGACCTGTATCAAGATTGTTCAAATTATAGCCCTGGGGCCAAAAATGCCCCCGCCCTGTGACCCTTTGGTTTACATAGACTTATATAGGGAAATCTTTAAAAATCTTCTTCTCCTAAATTGCAAGGCCCATGTTGTTTGTTTGATTTGAGGTTTAACGTCCCCGTCAACACTGTAAAGGTCATTTTGGAGATGTTGCTTCCAATTTTGTGGGACTTTTACCCGACATTGAGATGAAATGACATCTCAAGCCCTGTCGCCCAATGAAACCAATAGGGTTTATTAGCATGGACGGTCCGCCTCGCACCGCGGTTCTTGGACAGGCTTAGATCCTCTAAGCGGTTTACCAGTACTAGTGTGCTGGCCCGATTCAGCTCTGCGACGAAGTATCATGCAGCCCATATATTTCTTCAAGCCCTTATGGGCGGGGGCTTGCAAGGCCCATGTCTTCGATATTTGGTATGGAGCTACATCTAGTGGACCTCTACCAAGATTGCTCAAATTATAGCCCTCGGGGCCACAAATGCCCCTGCCCCAGGGCCCTTTGGTTTTACATAGACTTATATAGAGATAATCTTTGAAAATCTTCTTCTCTGAAACAGCAAGGCCCAGGTCTTTGATATTTGGCTTGAAGCTTCATCTAGTGGACCTCTATCAAGATTGTTTAAATTATAGCCCTGAGGCCAAAAATGCCCCCGCCCCGGGGCCATTTGGTTTAACATAGGCTTATGTGCGGAATATCTTTAAACAAATCTTCTTCTCTGAAACCGCAAGGCCCAGGTCTTTGATATTTGGTATGTAGCTTCACCTTTTTAAACCTGCCTCAACATTATGCACATTATAGCCCTGGGGTCTATAATAGCCCACCCCGGGGCCCACTTGTTACTCTATGGATCAGGTGAGCGATCCAGGGCCATCATGGCCCTCTTGTATCCTTTTTGTACCAAATGGAATCTTCCACCTTATATATAGCAGCAGTGCTTTTAGGAGGAATATAATAAAATATATATACAGTAAAATTCCTATATTAAGATCACCTTTGGGACTGTTCAAAAGTGGTCTTAAAGACCACTTTTGAACAGTCACAAAGGTGGTCTTGTAATAGGAGACACTAGGAGTGGAAAACGCACAGAAAGAATAACTGAAACCATCTCAATAAGCTTTTAAAAGCAGATTAAGTCTTAATTTTAGGTGGTCTTAACCCATTTAGTACCAGAAACCCCAAAACGGGTACCCTGGCAAACAGTGCAGACCCAGATCAGACGCTGCATAACGCGGCGTCTGATTAGGGCCTCCACGGTTTGCTAAAAGTTCAGTCATTTTCCAAACAAATTTTCATGAAAACACAACCTGACATCCCTAAATTTTGAAATGAACTCCAGCTATTTATAAGGAGGATGATGCCATTTTGTACAAAAAGGGATTTTACTGTAATCACCTCTGAGTGCAAATACTTTTTCCTTGGAGTACCTTCCTGACTGCATAGAGAAAAGCCATATCTTGAGGAAAAAAAACCTTTTATGGCGTTTGCAAACAACAAAGATGCAGATCTGCCTGTGCAGTGTGATGATCACCTTTGTGGCAGCCCCCGCCCATCGGGGCTTGAAGAAATAGATGCCCTGCATGATGCTTCCAGGCAGAGCTGAAACCGACTGCACATGAGTACTGGTAAACTGCTTAGAGGATCTAAGCTTGCCCAGGCAAAGTGGTGCGAGTCGACCCGTCCATGCTTATAAACCCTATTGGTTTCATTGGGCGACAGGGCTTGAGATGTCATTTCATCTCAATGTTGGGTAAAAGTCCCACAAAATTGGAAACAACATCTCCAAAATGACCTTTACAGTGTTGACGGGGGCGTTAAATCTCAAATCAAACAAACAAAGCCAATCTAAGCCTGCCCAGACAAAGCGGTGCAAGTCTGGCCGTCCATGTTTATAATCCCTATTGGTTTCATTGGGCGACAGGGCTTGAGATGTCATTTCATCTCAATGTTGGGTAAAAGTCCCAAAAAATTGGAAACAACATCTCCAAAATGATCTTTACAGTGTTGAAGGGGACGTTAAACCTCAAATCAAACAAACAAAACAAACAAAGCACCTTTCATGTTCACAGTTTGGTCAGGACAATTGCTCTTCTTTCTGTATTTAACCCTTATCTTGCTGTTCACAACAACCCCTATCTTTGCAAACAGTGTAGATCCAGATCAGATGGCTTCTGCATGGAGGGGGTGGGGTTGGGAGGTCAAGGTCATACTTAGAGGTCAAAGGTCAAAAAAAGGGTCCGAAACTTTAACACCGTCAATAACTTTCTTATTTCTGGGTGGATTTTGAAATTACTTTGTGTGTGTGTGAATTCGGGTTTAACCTAGCTTTCAACAATTTTTCAGTCATATCACGACGGTGTCTGGTTGCGACAGGGAGCTCAATGCTCACGTTTATAGTGCTGCCACACTGAAGTATCATGTCCCAGACACATTACATGATACCACATCCAGTCACATTATCCTGACACTGGATCGACCAGTCCTAGCTCTACCCCGTAAATCTGAGTGCCAAGCGAGGAGCAGCTAGTACCATTTTTAACGACTTTGGTATGTCGCGGCCCGGGATCGAACCCGAGACCTCCCGTTCCCCGGAGCGGACACTCTACCAACTGAGCTATCGGGGCCGGTTTGAAATAACTTTGTAGAAATGTTAACCATTATATGACGATGTGTCACATGCAAAACCCAGGTCCGTACCTACAAGGTCAAGGTCATACTTAGAGGTCAAAGGTAAAAAAAAGGGTTCAGAACTTAAACACAGTCAATAATTTTCTTATTTCTGGATGGATTTTGAAATTACTTGGCAGAAATGTTGGCCATCATGAGACAATATGCCTCACACAAAACCAAGGTCCTTACCTCCAAGGTCAAGGTCATACTTAGAGGTCAAAGGTGAAAAAAAGTGTCCAAAACTTAAACACCGTCAATAACTTTCTATAGATTAATACGAACATAGACATATTTTCAGGTGGGGGCATCAGTGTCGTATGGATGCATTTTTAGTTTTAATGAAGAATTGTCAAAAAATATCCTTTAATTGATGACATGGGTAATTGGTGATAATTAAACAATAGTTTTCCTTATTTCTCCACATGAACCTATGTTATGTGTACTCATTAGAACTGCCTTATCAAGGCAGTTCTAATGAATACCCATAACATAGGTTTTTATGGAGAATTGACAAAATTTATCCATTAACCCTTGTCCTGCTGAGCCCGGATATGCCTTATCTTTCAAACAATGTAGATCCAGATCAGATGGCATCTGAAGAAGCCATCTGATCTGGATCTACATTGTTTGTCATTCAGATTGTGAATTTGTTGCAATAATTTGCACCAAGTAATCTGATTGGTTGATAATCAGTAGTGGGTGTGGCAGATTAAAATATTCAGCAGGACAAGGGTTAATTATCACCATATACTCATCCCCCTTTATTGATTATTTTCAGCTGGTCCGCTGGCTCTGGCGAGAGAATTCCTGACCAAAGATTCTGATCCATTCTTTGTTCTCAACAGTGATATTATTTGTGACTTCCCATTTAAAGATATGATATTATTTCACAAACACCACGGGAAGGAGGGAACTATTATGGTAGGTGAAATTGTTATATTGGCCTTAGCTCACAGGCCTTCATGACTTGTATGTGATCTACTAACCCTTTTTGTACCAAATGGAGTCTTCCTCCTTATATATAGCAGGAGTCAATTTCAAAATTTAGGGTTGTCAGGTTGTGATTTCATCAAAATTTATTTCGAAAATGACTGAACTTTTAACAAACAGTGGATGCCCTGATCAGACGCCTCGTTGTGCGGCATCTGATCTGGGCCTGCACTGTTTGCCAGGCTACCCGTTCTGGGGTTTCTGGTATAAAATGGGTTAAGCAAGCACCAAGGGGATAACCAAAATATGCTTGCTTAAAACAGGTGCTCGCTTAAGACAGGTGAGATTTAATGCATTTGACTTTTTGGGGAACCAAACATGCTTAAGACAGGTTGCTTGCTTATTTGAGGTGGCCACTAAGACAGGCTTTACTGTGTTTCTTTAACCCATATATGCCTAGCAGCCCTTTTTTGGACAGTGGCAAACAGTGAAGAACCAGATCAGATGCCACAGAATGCGGCATCTAATCTGGGTCTACACTGTTTGCTGAAAGTACATTAGTTTTTGTAAAACTTTCCACTAACAAGACAAACCTAGCACCCTTATAATCGGAAATGGACCACTACAAACTTATAAGGTGAGAGATTCCATTGTCATATATGGGTTAAGATCGCCAGCCCTCAAACGTCTCCAACTAATGTGGTTTTAAGTCTTGGGATGCCAACATGGCATTACTGCAACAGAAAGTCAGGTGGTTTTTCTCAGGTCTTTGCCTTTCTCAAATGAGAAAGATTCCAATCACATAAGATTCCAATCACAACAATTGTCAACTGCTTTGACGTCTGCTTGAAACGTTAAAAGTAATTTTTGCAAACAGTGTGGACCCAGATCAGACTGCTCCTCTAGGAGCAGTCTGATCAGAGTCCACACTGTTTGCCTGTATGCAAAAATATGTTTGACAAGTTTGCAATAAAAATGCAGCAGACAACATAAGCAGACAGCTTTTTCAGATGCAGTTTTTCATGGTATCTTAAGGAATAAGACCAACTTTAAGACTGTCCAGTATTGGTCTTATTAGTCTGGCGGTCTTAATAATGGATATAAAAATTAAAAGAAAGCCTGATTTGGCATTGGTAATTTGGGCTCTGGATTTTTGATTGTCTTATCCCTAAAGATGCCAGTCACAACAACAGTTGTCTGTTTTGTCATCTGCTGGTTAAATTAAAAGTTATTATTAGAAACAGTGTGAAGCAATCTGACCTGGGTCCACACTGTTTGTCTGTATTCAAAAAAGATTATTTTAGAAGTTTGCAAGAAAATTCAGCACACATGAAAAACAGATAACATTTCTAAGATGAGTTTTTCTCTGCAGCTTAACCCTTGTCCTGCTAATCCCGGATATGCCTTATCTTTGAAACAATGTAGATCCAGATCAGATGGCTTCTGACGAAGCCATCTGATCAGGATCTACATTGTTTGCCATTCAGATTGTGAATTTGTTGCAATAATTTGCATCAAGTAATCTGATTGGTTGATATTTGGTAGTGGGTGTGGCATATATGAATATTCAGCAGAACAGGGGTTAAGGGTTTATAGTGGAATTTTACTGTATTTTACTTCAAGAACATATTACAATAAATATTAACAAGATTTTATTGGATATAGATTAAAGCAGAGATCCTTTTCTGAAACTTATTGTTAATGATAAATATAAGTGAAATAATCTTGAACCCCAAAAGCAAAAACAAAACAAGACTTTGAAACATGTTAGAAAAACAGGTACCCAATTTGTGAGAATCCAGTCTTCCTTGATCAGGCCTCTGTGGCCTAATGAGCAAGAGTGCAGACACGTAGTCATTAGGTTTCTCACTGCTGTGGTTCGCGCCTGGCTTGCACTACATGTAAGATGCCAAGTTCTGCAATGGAAGGTCAGGTGCCTTTTCTCTAGGTACTCCAGTTTTTGGCCACCTGATTAACAAACAGCTTGAAATAAATGAAATAATCTTGGAAGGGCTGTACATCCAAAGAACCAAGTTGTCAGTCACCCCTGTCTGCATAGATGCACAAACGTTAACTATTAAGACGCCAAGAAAATGTCGTCTGCTTATGTCGTCTGTTGAATTTTTTCGTAAACATTTAAAAAATAACTTTGCGTACAGGCAAACAATGTGGATCAAAATCAGACAGTCTGATTTGGGTCCACACTGTTTGCAAAAATGACTTTTAAAGTAACCGGCAGACGACAAAGCAGACGACAATTGTGGTGATTGGCATTTTATGGGTTAACAAACTTTTGTAATGAATTTATAGAGAAAAGTGGGGCTTACAAGGGTAAATAGTCACTATTTTTCATTGAAACAGATAGAGTAAGTATTCTATGATAATTGAAGGATAGTTTTCCTTATTTCTCCATATAAACCTATGTTGTGGGTACTCATTAGAACCGTCTCACCGAGGCGGTTCTAATGAATACCCACAACATAGGTTTTTATGGAGAATTGACAAAAACTATCCTTCAATTATCACAAAATACTTACATTAGCTGTTGTATGTACTTTTGCTCAAAAACTTAGATTGTGTGTACTCTTTATAACCGTTACTATGATAGGTTTCTAAGAATTGAGTGAGTGTTTGAGTTTTACGTCCCACCAACAGCTAAGGTCATACGGAGACTCGACCTTGGTTTAAAGACTCATCTGAAAGTCTGGAGAAGCCCGGGATCGATCCTGCTATCCCTGGTTTACAAGGCGAGTAGTGTATTCACTACACCACAGAGGCTTCTAGGTTTCTAAAAAGCTTCCATAATGTATGTTTTGAGCAGATATGAGAAAATATTGAAAATTTTCACCTGTTTAACATTAGTAAGATGCTGTTATTGCACTCTGTGGTTATGGATCCCATGGTTATAAAATTTATGCTCAACTCAGCTGAGCATGAAATTTATAATGCTCATAAATATCTTGCTGTTCATGACAACCCCTATCTTTGCAAACAGTGTAGATCCAGATCAGATGACTTCTGAAGAAGCCATCTGATCAGGATCTACACTGTTTGGCATTGAGTTTAAGAATTTGTAGCAATAAATTACATCAAGTAATTTGATTGGTTGATAGACAGAAATGGGTGTGGCTAAACTGAATATTCAGCAAGAGAAGGGTTAAAATACAAACACATCATCAATTTTCTTGCTCAGATTGGCACATAATGTCATTTGTCCTACTCATAAATTTTAAAATGCCAACATTTGTTGGCATTTTAAAATTCATGAGCATGATAGATTTCACACTCAAGTGAGTTGAGGATGAAAACGTTTTTATGACTTCGGGGCCTGATCTTTGCCTTTCCTGTTTGCGGTGTCCCTTTTTGGGATGCTACACAGTCAAACCTCGATAATTGGAAATGCCAGGGACCACAGGAAATCCTTCGATAAGCAGTTTTGGGATATGTTGGGATATTTTTTGTCACTGTCACCTTTAGTGCAACTTCATCTCGGCTCTTTGATGAAGTAATGGGAATATCTGCGAAAGCAGCATCTTTAAGACTTGACATGCATCAGAAAATAGAAAACATGAACTGACATTTTTATTTACATTCATCAACAATAACGAAAATGAAGGTTAAATATAAAGTACAGAACCATTTTACTGACAAAATATTTAACCCTGTAGAAAGGATAAAAGAATTGGCAATCATTGACAGCTAGCGAAGATTTCTATCAGTCTGCTATTAACTGGCTGATACAGATCGGAAAGGGCTAACTACACATTTCTAGCCAATTTAGTTTGGCTTTTTTGTCCTACATTCACTTTAAAAAAGTTCCATAAATGTGCAGGAAATTTGTCTACTTTCAGCTTTATCAGAATTGTTATTTTAGCTATAACTGCTGGTCCGTTGAAACGCCCAAAACCACCCCTTAACATCCGAATCAAAGGAAGAGAAATGACCACTTAAACCTCGTAATTAGGGCCCCGCACTGAAAGTGTGGGTGCCCTATAGTAATCACTCTGTCCATCCGTCTGTCTGTCTGTCTGTCTGTCTGTCCATCTGTCCGTCCACAAATTTTTTCCTACTCCTCTGATAGCGCTGCCAGGGCCCTAGTCAGTTTCACTGACAGCTCTAGTTAAACACTTAAAATCATTAAATAAAATGATCAGTGCAGATGAACTCAGTTAAGGACACCTATTACTCAATTAAGGATCATTCACCTTATTTGTATTATCTGCTGGTTCCTAGTCTGAAGGTTATCAGTGTTGGTAAACCAGGTATCCAGACCCCCCTGACCTTGAAAGGTCAGGGGGGATCTGGTTACCTGTGTTTCCAATATTGACAATGTACAAGCTGGGAGCCAGCAAATAATGCAAATATGGTGAATCGCCATTAATTTGGTGTCACTTATCTGCAGTGGATGTGTAACAATTGAACTCACCGCACAAAGAAAATGTGATCATCATGTGTGACCTTGATTAGCCAAGCAGTATTTTGAATTTAACAGGGTTTTAATAGGAATTTCTTTGATCTTGACCAACTAATCTGTTTGAAAAATTTATTTTTTTGAAAAATCGAAATTAAAAAAATCCGTAATATTTTTGCAATAAATAATAGAGAAAAATGTCGGGACCATCAGTTGTCTTTGAAAAATCTGGTTGTTTAAAAAAATTGTCGTTCAAATTACCGATTTTCCACTGTACTGTCATTATAGTGAGGGTCCTGTATGCGAAATAACAACAGAAACAAATTATAAATTACCTCTTTCCACAGGTAACAAAAGTGGAAGAACCCTCAAAGTATGGTGTAGTTGTATACGAAGCTGATACTGGCAGAATAAGGAAGTTTGTGGAGAAGCCTCAGGAATATGTGTCAAATAAAATCAACGCCGGAATGTACATCTTCTCTCCCTCCATTTTAGACAGAATAGAAGTAAGTTGACATTCGAGTAGGACCGACTGATCAGTGCTGAAAAGATAATCAATTGTCAGTCCTGCCATTGTGATCAATGTTTGATTAGCTATCATCGTAATTTTACCATATAGTTCTGCTCTTATTAAGTTAACCCTTTTAGTACCGGAAACCCCAAAACGGGTACCCTGGCAAACAGTGCAGGCCCAGATCAGACGCCGCAGAATGCGGGGTCTGATCAGGGCCAACACTGTTTGAAAATCAGTTTTGAAGAAAACACAACCTGACAACTCTAAATTTTGAAATGGACTCCTGCTATATATAAGGTGGAAGTTTCCATTTGGTAGAAAAAGGGTAAATCACGTCATTTTATAACGATGATGTGACCACACATGCAATAATACATGTACATGGTTACTGGCGCATAACCCCATGATGGCATCAATGACAACCCAAGGTTTTCTGTTCAAATTATTTTCAATAAAATTCAATTTTAAACCCTTATAAGATATAGAAGATCTTACATGAGTGTTCATGTATTATTGAATTTATTAAATGAGTTGAGGAAAAGAGATAGAGTGCGAGTCTTTGCCGAGCATTTTATCCCTTTTCCTTGACAAGTTTAATAAATTCAGTAATACATGAGCAAGAATGTTAGATTCTCTTTATCATATGACATTTAAAATGCATTTTATTCACAATTGTTTAACAAAATTGTCTATATTCCGCCGTTAGTAAAAGCGATGTCTTTAAGGATGTCATACATGTAACGTTACGGGGCGTATCTAACTAATTTGTATATTTAATCCATTAGTGGATTATAGAATTTATTACATGATGTTTTTACATTCTCAGACCCGACATCATATGATGAAACAGAATCATACACTCAGTGGTCATTTTAGCTGAAATTTATGAAACTCACCAGAGGCTCGTTCCATAAATTCATAAAAAATGTACACTTGTGTAAGATTCTCTGTCTTACTTACATGTATCTTTTGTTCTTGCACACCAGACAAGGAAATCCGTGATTTTACCCTGGGATAGAAATTTATGTTCTGACCCTGGTGTTCCGACCCCAAATTGAATATAATCAAGTGTTTGATAAATGCACTGGTTAATTACAACCTCATTTGCGGAGGCGTCATGCGTGACGTCACTAAACATTCCGGTTGTGTCATCACAAAATGGCGGACGTCAGTAACCGAAGTGATAGCAGCATTAAAAATTCGCAATAGAAATGGAAGGTATGCAAGAAAAAGAATCCAATATGGGTGTGAGGAGTGGATAGAAAAATCCGTCCCTCTGGATCACTATCCGGCATCACGCGGCAAGCCTCGTGATGCCGGACAGTGTCCCTCGGGACGGATTTTTCAATCCACCCCTCACACCCATATAAGATTCTTATATTCTTTTCAGCTTAAACCTACATCTATAGAGAAAGAAGTGTTCCCATTTATGGCTGAAGACAAAAACTTATATGCTATGGAGTTACAAGGTAAATATACAGCCCAGAGGCCAATTGTTCAAAACGAATGACACCGTTAGTTAACAAATTGTTAGAACTTGGATCTTTTAATATGGCAAATATACTAATATTTTTGCTGAAAATGTGAGTAGTTTTTGCATATGCAAAAACTTTTGCATATGCAAAAACTACTTGCAATGAGTATTTTTTATGCCCCAGCATCAAATGTTGCCGGAGACACTAAGTGTTTTGGTATTCTGTATGTGCGTACATGTACTTGCATACGAATGTACATCCTTCTGTTTGAATGTGTGTACGTACGTGATCCTGTTAGACCCAGGTTATGGGTGTACCAGGTAGAACTTGAGCTCATATTTTTCAAACCATGCAATGGATTTCATTTATATTTAGTATGATGATAGATATAGGTCCAAAGTTTTATTCAGCAATACCCCCACCCATACCCATGACCTCATGGCCAAGGTCACAGACTTAGAAATTTTTGATTTTGAAGACCCAGGTTAAGGTATTTGTACCAGGTAGAACTGGAGCTCATGTTTTCCAAACCATGTAATGAATTTGGTTCATATTTGGTATGATGATAGATATAGGTCCAAAGTTTTTTTCAGCAATACCCACACCCATACCCATGACCTCAAGGTCAAGGTCACGGGCTTAGAAATTTTTTTAAAGTTTAAGACTCAGGTTAAGGTATTTGTACCAGGTAGAACATGAACTTTTATTATTCATTTGGTTCATATTTGGTTTGATTCTAAATACAGGTCCACGGTTTTTCTTCAGTAATACCCCTACCCATGCCTATGCCTTCAAGGTCAAGGTCACAGACTTAGAAATATTGCGAATGTACCTCTTTCTGTACGAATGTGTGTACATACATACGTATGTATGTGAGTGAGTGTTTGAGTTTTACGTCCCACCAACAGCTAAGGTCATATGGAGATGGGACCTCAGTTTAAAGACTCATCTGAAAGTCTGCAGAAGCCCGGGATCGATCCTGTGATCCCTGGTTTACAAGGCGAGTAGCGTAACCACTACACCACGGAGTCTTCTACATACGTATGTACGTAATCCTGTTTGACTCAGGTTAAGGCATTTGTACCAGGTAGAACCTGAACTTTTCCAAACCATGTGTTGGATTTGATTCAAATTTGGTATGATGATAGATATAAGTCCAATGTTTTATTCAGCAGTTACCCCACCCATGCCTACAACCCCAAGGCCAAGGTCAGGAACTTAGAATTTTTTAAAGTTAAATACTGAGGTTAAGGTATTTGTACCAGGTAGAACCTTATTATTTAGGAGCTTATATCTTCCAAACCATTTGATGGCTTTGGTTCATATTTGGTATAATGATAAAGGTCCAAAGTTTTATTAAGCAATACCCCCACCCATACCCATGACCTCAAGGTAAAGGTCACACTGCATTTAAGTTTTTTCAAATGCTTATATCTCAACAGCCACTCATAACAGAGCACTCGTATTTGGAACTTAAGTACCAGGGTGGGTCTTCTGATGTTCAAAGAGAACAGACCCCTGGGTTCATGCCCTGGGGTGGGGCTAGGGGTCAGAAACTAGAACACCTATGTAATACTGTGTTAAAATTTTTGAAATGCTTATATCTCAACAGCCACAGACGGGCCTCCGTGGCCTAATGGATAAGAGTGCTGACTCTTAGTCATTAGGTCTCTCACCGCCGTGGGTTCGAGCCTCGCTCGGGTCACGTGTGAGACGCCAAGTTCTGCAACGGAAGGTCAGGTGGTTTTTCTCCGGGTACTTCGGTTTTCGCCCACCTATGATTAACCATCGGCTCGATATGATTTAAATAATCTTGAAAGGGCCGTAAAACCCAAAACCAAAAAAAAAAAAAAAATCTCCAGCCACTAGATGGGCTGCATGATCCTTCCAGGCAGAGCTGAAACCAACCCGCACACGAGTACTGGTAAACTGCTTAGAGGATCTAAGCCTGCCCAGGTAAAGCGGTGTGAGTGTCGGACCGTCCATGCTTATAAACGCTATTGGTTTCTTTGGGCTGCAGGACTTGAGATGTCATTTCATCTCAATATCGGGTAAAAGTCCCACAAAATTGGAAGCAACGTCTCAAAAATGACCTTTACAGTGTTGATGGGTACATTAAACCTCAAATCAAACAAACAAAATGTCAACAGTCACTCATCACAAAGCATTCATATTTGCAACTTGGATACCTGGGAGTGTCTTCTGAGATTGCAAGACAACACACCCCTGGGTTCATGCCTTGGAGTGGGGATGGGGTGGGGCTAGGGTCAAAATCTAGGACACCTTTGTAATTTGTTGTATACCTTCCAATTATGCTAACAAATTATAGACACAACTGGATATACGTCATCCAACCAAGTGAATTAGTTCAAGTGTAAAAGGATGAAGGTCATGGTGACTACATTTTACGGTCCAGTGATTTTGCCTTATATCTTCAAGACTATTGGTTGAAGAAATGTCATACCTGGGATATTAGTTCCATGTGACTCCATGATTGACCTCAAAATATATCTAGGTCACTGTGACCTATATTTCATGGTTCAGTGATTTTGCCTATTTTCTTGAATACTATATGATGGAGAACCATCATACCTGGATTACTAGTTCCATGTGATCCGATAATTGACTGCAAAATATATCCAGATCAGTGTGACCTATATTTCATGGTACAGTGATTTTGCCGATTATCTTGAATACTATTTGATAGAGAAATGTCATACCTGGGTTATTAGTTCCATGTGACCCAATGCTGTACCTCAAAATATAGCTAGGTCAGTGTGACTTGTATTTCATGGTTCAGTGATTTTGCCTATTATCCTGAATACTATTTGATGGAGAAATGTCATACCTGGATTATTTATTCCATGTGACCCCATGATTGACCTCGAATTACACTGTAGAGTCGTTATAACGCTGATGCTTATAACGCGGAAATCGTTATAACGCTGTTGGTCTGTGGCTCCCTTTTTTTTTTACGTTTTTTCCCAGTTTTGAAAGTTTGGTTGAAAATTTTGCCCTTTTTTTGCGGAACTCGGCAGTCAAAACATCGTCGGCCATGATACGACGTGTATACTCGCCGATTTACTCAAGCTGTCAACACTTATCAAACTGTGAATATTCGCCTAAGGCATTAAAAATAAGCTGGACAAGGTGTGAAATTAAATTGACACCGGTATATGCAAAACATTTTTCCCGCCAAAACAGAGCAATGCAGACGCTGTTTCCACATGTGCATCTGCATGCGGTAAATCCGTGGGGCCGTTTGTTTGGGGGCGGGGTGGGGGGGGGGGGATCGCTACATGTATAATGCTGTTGGTCTGTCGCTCCATTTTTTTGCTTTTGTCCGCCAGTTTTGAAAATGGTCAATTTTTTTTCCCATTTTTCCGCCGAACTCGGCAGTCAAAATACCATCAGCCAAGGCAATACCTGCATTCTCGCTTATTTACTCAAGTTGTCAACACTATCAAACTGTGAATACTCGCCAATGGCTTATTGATAAGACGGCAATTAACTGTGTGGTAAGGTGTGAAAACTAGGTAATCAAGGTATTTGTACCTGTTTGTCTCAATTAATCCCTTTGTAATTGTCACTTGCACACGCTAAATATTTTTCCCGCCAAAACAGAGCATAGCAGACGTTTTTTTTTTTTTTTTTTGTTATTTATTTATTATTCACTAGATAAAAACAAGGAAACGGAAATCAAGCAAGGTACAACAATACACATTTATAATCCCCTTGTTAAACTTGGTTTGCTTACATTAATAGACCCTCTTTCAAGCTGACCTTTCGGAATTGTCAAGTTGCATTTTACTTCACTATTTAGTGATACCTTCTTGAGACCGGAGGAGGTAAATAAATATGGCGGCCAGAGATACAGAAACGAAAGTACAGTAATAAATTTACCCATCATAATAACTGGGGATTTCAACGCTCACCACCCTTCATGGAATGACAAAACAGATAATTTACTGGGAAAATCTCTACATGAATTTTTAATCAACAAACCAATTTCGGTTATCAACAACGATAATCCCACTAGGAAAGATAAGATAATAGACCTGACAATAACAAGTCATACATTGTCTAACAAAATTACAGAATGGAAGGTTACAGAGGAAGTTTTCCTTAATACTGATCACAGACTGATTTCATTTGAACTTGGGAGGAGAAAAGAACCAGGCTCATGGGAAAGATGGGACTTCAAATCAGTAGATTGGTTATTATGGTCAGCTTTGTGTGATGAAGTGTTCCAACAATGGATAGACGAAAATGAAGCAGAGCAAGATGTCAATAAATTATATGACTCTTTCTGTTCCACTATAAATGGCCTCGCAGAAGAAAATATTCCCAAGAAAACAATCTGCATACACAGTAGAGGATGGTGGAATCAGGAACTAGGAGAATTAGTAAAAAAGGTCAGAAAGGCAAAAAGAGAATTCAATAAAAGAAGTACAGAGTCCAACTACTCCAAGTATACAAACTTAATGACAGAGTTCAAAAAACTAGAGGGGGAATCCAAGAACAAATATATGGAAGAGTTAATCAAACTGCTTGATCCCAAAAAGCCTCAGCAGTTTTGGAATATAGTTAATAAAAGTCGTAAAGATGAGGGGAAACCAGTAATTCAACCAATACTACGGACTGATGGGACTTATGCAATATCAGATACTGATATCATTGAACAGATGAAAGTGCAATACGGCAAAGAGAATCTGGATGTGAAAACCAATAGGCCAGAATGGTACAAAGAAGTAGAAGAATTTGTAACACAATCGATTCAAAACACTAGAGACAACATTGACAATACCATAATCAATAAAGATTTTGAAAACCAGGACTTGATGATAGAGGAAGTGGAAAGTGCAATTAACCAAACAAATTCTTCATCAGCACCAAGTCCAGAAGAAAAGATTTTCACTATACTAATTAAAAAAGGGGGTGATAAAGTAGCAGAGGGACTTTTACTATTATTCCAGAAATGTTGGAGCAGTGGGCAGATCTGTGACAGTTTTAAACTTGACCCCAAAATCATGATGCCAAAACCAAACAAAGAGAACTACAATAGTGTGAGATCATATCGTCCAATCACGCTAGAGAGTGTTATTAGTAAAATTTTCCAGAGAACTATAGCAGGCAGATTAATTTGGCGGTTAGAGGTCTCATCCGGATTTGCCAAAACTCAGGATGCCTACCGTAAACAACACTCCTGCATACAGTCTATGCTTCGTGTGACAAATCAACTGTATGAGGCAAAAGCAAAGAAAGAGTGCAGCATATGTGTAGCAATGGACTTTGAGTCATGTTTTGAGAAGGTTTGGAGGTCAGGACTAATATACAAAGCTATCAAGATTGGTATAAGTGGTAGAATGCTCTTGTACCTTCACAACTACATAACAGACAGAAAATTTTATTTAAGAGTGAACAGTGAAAGATCAGAGTGGCTTACATCAAAAGTTGGAATTCCACAGGGTGCAGTCCTGTCTCCCTTACTATGCAACTTATATACCAAAGATGCTATGGAAAAGGTCTCAAGTAAACATTCCGAATTTGCAGATGACAACACTATAATAACACATGGAAATGACCTGACTGAGGTGTCAAAACAGGCGATGAAAGATTGTGACTCAGTAATAAATGACTGGTGTCCATCATGGAACATGGAGATAGCCACTGAGAAAACCTGTGCAGTGGTGGTCCCTCCACCAAATACATCAAAGCCAGACATCACGCTCACTGTCGGTGGAAAACCAATTAAACAAGTATCCAGCAAAAAACTACTTGGGATAACAATTGATGAAAGATTAGACTTTAATGACCATATTCAGGAAAGAAAAGCAAAAGGATTCAAAGCTTTAAAAGGCATTGGTCATTTTATCAACAACAACCGAGGGTGCTCACAAGACACGTTCATCAGACTGTACAAGGCACTGGTTTTACCTGTTATGGACTATGGCGCTGCAACATTAGCTACCGTATCAGATAAAGCTGCTAAAGAATTCAGTCAAGTACAGAGGGCTGCATTACTAAAAGCCACAGGTTGCCTAGGAAACTCCAGTTTAGAGTCATTGGAAGTTATATCCAATTGCACCCCGGTTCACCTTCACCTAAAATTAAGACAGGCAGAGGAAGTAGTCAGAATATTCTCAAAACATGACAATGAACCAGTAAAAGAGGAATTTGATACATGTCTAAACAACGAAGAAATGAAAGGAAAGAAAACTACTTTTAACCTGTTAATGTCAGCTTTTGGTGAAATGAAAGGTAAATTCGGTCCAGAAAATATAGCAAAAGAATTCCAGTACACTGAAGACTCAATGGCATTATGCAGAAAACAGGAAGCTAACTGCAACTGGGATGAATTTGACCTAGATAAAGACGCTCAGGAAGAAAATATAAAACAAGTAATCCACAACCTCGATGAAAACTGCATCAGCGCTTTTACAGATGGCTCAGCTCTGGGGAATCCAGGTCCAACGGGAGCAGGTGCAGCTATCTTCTACCATGGAATAGACAGTGAACCAGAATGTTTATCAAAACCAATCTGTTCAAATGGAAACAACTACATTGGAGAAATAATTGGCATTCAAATAGCTCTTCATCACATGAATAATGGAAATATAGAATGTGCCAACAAGAATATCCACATTTTCACAGATTGCCAAGCAGCAATAACCACAGCATTTGGCTCCAACATCCCTAAAAACAAAGTTGACATCATATTTGATATAAGAAAGCAAACCAGATTATTGAAAGACAAAGGTAATACTATTACAACACATTGGATACCAGGCCATAGAGACTTGAAAGGGAATGAACTAGCAGATCAATTAGCTAAATTAGCAGCAAAGGATATGGTAGGGAAAAAGGAAAACTTTTATGAGGGTGTAGCAGACAAAAATGAATTTATTAAAGTAATGAAGCAAGAAATCAATGACAAATGGCAAAGAATCTATGACAATTCAGACAAAACAGAATCGCTTCAAGAAATTATAAGCACAGTTGGTAAAAGTCAACCAAAATGTAATGACAGAGATACGGAATCTGTTATCAACCAAATAATCTCAGGTCATGTTTACCTCAACAGTCTACAATCCAAAATTGATCAGACAAAATCAGATCTTTGTGACAAATGTAAGGTAAAAGAGAACATACAGCACTATATATTCCACTGTGACAGATACAATACACAAAGAATTACTCTAGAAAGGGAGGTAGAGGAAATCCTTGCCAGAAATGATATCAACGCTGCCAGCATCAATTTAAAAGCTCTCACGGGCAACCTGGATAGTGTGAATTTTGTGGTAAATGCGGAACTGAGGAAAGCATTTAGCGGGTTTATACGAGAAACTGGTAGACTTCTGCACAAATAAATTATTCAATTTTGAAAGAAAATAAAATTTGGGATTTAAAAAAAAAAAAAAAAAAAAAAGAACTTGCTCGATGTCTCACATACTAAGCGGAAAAAGTACCTAGAGTCAGCAACCTTGAAAACAGTAGTACCCAGAGGACAATGCTAGTGATAGATTAGCACAACGAATCAACAACAACAACAACAAGTAATAAATAAATTCAGCAATGGTTTGAATGAAAAGCTAAATGACCACTAGAAGTATAGAATCAGATTATTATTTAATCTAGTAACTATATAATTTATAAAATACATGCAATATGTAATATTCATAATAAACTGGCAGAAATAGTAGCCATGCATGCAGAAAAAGTGGGTTGGGTAACAATAGAACGCTATATTTTCGGGATCAATATAGCGCTGGATCACATATAACGCGGTCGACGTCGATGGACCCCGATGACAGCGTTATAACGACGCTACAGTGTATATCTAGGTCAGTGTGACCTATATTTCATGGTCCAGTGATTTTGCCTGTTATCTTGAATACTATTTGATGGGGAAAAATCACACCTGGATTATTAGTTCCATGTTACCCGATGATTTACCGCTAAGCATATCTAGGTCAGTTTGACCTATATTTCATGATTCATTGATTTTGCCTATTATCTTGAATACTATTGTGACAGAAACATGTTATACCTGGGATATTACTTCAATACAATCAAATGATTGACCTCAAAATATTTGTAGGTCAGTGTGACCTATATTTCATGATTTAGTGATTCTGCCAAATATTTTGAATACTATTTTTGGAGAAACTTCAAACCTGAATTATAAGTTCCATGTGACCAGATGATTGACATAGAAATATATCTAGGTTATTGTGACCTATTTTCATGGTTCAATGATTTTGCCTTATAATTCAGACACAATTTGATTCTGAAATGTAATATCTGGAATATATGTTCCATGTGCCATGATCATTGACCTCAAAATATATGTAGATTAGTGTGACCTATATTTCATGTTGTTTTTTTTTTTTTTATTTTATCCTATATCTTAAAGGCGCAAAACAGTGAGCCAAGGCTTTTAGAAAAATGAACAGAAAATCCCAAAAGTTGTCTCCCTTTGAAAAATGGCAGAAAGTTCCCATTTCCCTTAAGAGGCTTTTAGATTTAAATATGTAAGACAAACTTAGGCTGTAAATATCTTATTTATTTCTCCAACTTCAGGTTTTTGGATGGATGTAGGTCAGCCAAAAGATTTCCTCACAGGGATGTGTATGTACCTTACTTCATTGAAACAGAAGAATTCAGGTTTACTCTATAAAGGGGATGGTTCAAACGGCAATGCTTTAGTAGTAAGTACAGTAGATTTCATTTATCATATGAGCCCCGCCAAGCTAATTTGTGTCTTCGAGCATTCCGTCATGACAAATTTTAACTGCGCATGCCCAGCCATTCAGAGGGCCAGGGATATGGCTTTCTGTCTGAAGGTTTCTCTTGATTCACTGCTCGCACGGGCGATAAGTACCAAAATCGCTTGACGGGGCCCATATGATGTCATGTCTGAGAAGGTTAAACACCATAAACATGTATTAATTTCAGTAATCCAGTTGTGGATTGAATTTGCAAATTTGTTACATACACCCTTTAACGTTACACATACAACATCTTTAATGCCATCACATTTGCCAGTGACGGAATATTGACATTTTTGTAAAAAAAAAATGTAAATAAATGTATTTTAGATGTGGTAGATAAATAGGATCTTGCATTCCTGCTCATGTACAATTGAATTTATTAAACTCATTAAGGAAAAGGCATGAAATGCTCGGCAAAGCCTAAAATTTTATCCCTTTTCCCTAACTTCTTGTTTAATAAATTCAATAACACATGAACACTCCCGTGAGATCCTCTATGAACTGTTCACCATGGCTGTTTCAAATTCGTTCTTGAGTCAAAAGGATTTTTTTTTGTACCATAAAGTAGCAAAATATTTAGGCTAATTTATGTTATACTGCATGATCCTAAAAATATTGACACCTTAAGGACTTTTGTAATTCTCCTAAAATTTTAACAAAATTGATGTATTTCATAATTGAGCAATGAGTCCAAGAAGTGCAGAATGAATGTCAAACAGTGAAGACCCTGATCAGACTGCTCCCTCAGGAGCAGTCTGATCTGGGTCTGCACTGTTAATGGCAAACTGGGTCTGCACTGTTAATGGCAAACTGGAAATTCTGATCATGAGCAGTCTGATCTAGGTCTACACTGTTACTTAGGCCTGCCTGTCCCAATACTTAATGTAGAATCAGATTCCAGGACAAAATCCCCCCGGACATAATCCCCCCCCCACCCCCCGGACAAATCCCCCCAACATTTGTTCAGTTGGACAAAATCCCCCCCCGCCCCCACCCGACATAATCCCCCTGCTATTTATACCCCCGGTATAGGAAGTATAATATGGGGGTATATAATTTTCGTTCTGCCTTTCGTCCGTCCGTCCGCCTGTCCGTCCGTTAACGTTTTGGTTAAAGTTTTGCGTCAAAGTTTCTCGGAGATTGTATCTTCTGCACCGTTTGATAGATTTAGTTGATACTTACACTGAAGTTACATACTGGTCTAAAGATTTCATTGATGCATGTCCCACCCCCCACAGTGACCTTGATGTCAAGGTCACAGACTTAGAAATTTTACATTTGGTTAAAGTTTTGCGTCAATTTTTCTGAGAGATTGTATCTTCTGAACTCTTTGATAGATTTAGTTGATACTTACACTAAAGTTACATACTGGTCTTAAGATTTCATTGATGCATGTCCCACCCCCCACAGTGAACTTAAGGTCAAGGACACAGACTTTGAAATTTTACATTTGGTTAAAGTTTTATGACAAAGTTTATAGATGCCTATTATGTTCTAAACTCTTAAGACAAATTCAGTTGATACTTGCATCAATGTACCAGTCCCAACATTTTGTGATTCATGTCCCTTCCCCCACCTACGGCGACCTGGACCTCAAGGTCATGGACTTAGAAATTTTACATTTGGTTTAAGTTTTATGACAAAGTTTATAGATGCCTGTATTTTTCTAAACTCTAAGACAAATTCAATTCATATTTGCATCGATGTTGCATACCAGTCCAAAGATTTCATTGATGCATAACCCACCCTGCTGCTTCAGCAACATTGATACCCCCACTCCTTCAGTAACTTTGATGCCCTCACTCCCTTGGTCCATTTAGAAATTTTATGTTTAGTTTAGCTTTTACAAGCACATTTATAGATTCTTACAGCTTCTTGACATCTTCATTCATATTACATACAAGCTTGAAAGCTATATCAGAGTATGGCCCTGGCCGGGGGTATATGTGACCCACTGGTCACTTTCTCTAGTTATACCCCCGGCATACGAAGTATGCAATGGGGGTATATAGTTTTTGTCTTTTCCGTCTGTCTGTCTGTGTGTCCGTATACAATTATTTTGTGTCAAAGATATCTCAGGAACTGCATCACATAGAAACTTGAAATTTTGCACACTTGATCAGTATGACTACTTGTATTGTGGGAAAGAAAATAAGGGCCAAGGGGTCAGGCCTTTTAGAGTTATTTCCCTTTGTAGTTCTTGCTGTTTAATAGTGTATATTTTTATTTTGTGTCAAAGATTTCTCAATAACTACTGTACATAGAAACTTGAAATTTTGCAAACATGATCAGTATGACTAGTTGTATTGTCGGAAAGAAAATAAGGGCCAAGGGGTCAGGCCTTTTAGAGTTATTTCCCTTTGTAGTTCTGTATATGCAAAGAAGCTTTTGACATTGCTATTTTCAGCTGAGGTGATGGCACTGGCCGGGGGTATACGTGCCCCACTGGGCACTTTTGTCTAGTTATAAAGGTGGACAGTATCCTGCACACCTCCACATGCACAATTACTGATTTTTTAAAATCAGTCTGTTGTTTTGAAAACTGCAGATTCCATATCAGATTTGGTGCAGTACTATCAAAGCTATATTTGAGCTCATGGAGAAATTATTGCCCGTCAACACTGTACAGGTCATTTTGGAGACGTTGCATGTAAGATCAAAGTAAAAAGGGCATAATTGTATTAACTTTTTGTAATTGTACATGTGTGTTTTGGGGTTTTATGGACCTCTCAACCCATTAGGATTATGTCTGGCATGATAAGTTACCCTAACCCAGTTCCAGGCACACTTAGATTCCTGATCTTAGATTCCTGATCTGTATTGATTCCTGATCATTGCCTTTACTTCTACGTTGGAACCTCTACCATTACGAAAAACGCCTGTTCAAATATATTGAAAATGGACATGACAGATTCCAATATTTTTCATATTTGTGCTCAAAAACATAGATTGTGGGTAGTGGAAGGATAATTAACTAGAACAATTTAGAGCAAGGGTGATTTTGTCCAGTGGGGGGGGGGGGGGGATTTTGTCCAACCTGACATACAGCAAGGGGGATTTTGTCCGGGGGGGGGGGGGGGGGGGGTTTGTTCGAGGGGGATACAATTAACCCACAGCTGGCTGCCATCAGTGGCACCAAAGGGAAAGAAACACAGACATAAAATAACTAGACCCTAATTGAAACATCAATAGTGGAAAGCCAAAACTAAAACTGGCTATCCAAAACAAAAACCACTCAAAGACAAACTATAACAAAAATAAGCAGCGACAGAATAACTGTCTTTGAACGGTCACTGAAACAAATTCCACTGGCGGGCTTAAACCAGTTTTATGCAGCCGCAATCCTCCCTCTTACTTACATCGCATTTTAGACAAATAATTAGTTCAGTCCTCATGAAGGTCTCCTGACTCATCAGTGCAATGTCTCAGAACATGAAAATCAAACAGCTGCAGAGATGAAACAACAGTGAGGACTTGACAGCCTGAAACCACTGAAATGCTGGAGCATATGAAAACCAACAGTTAGACTCTGATGGACCCAACCAGAGACAGAGCATCATGCACCAACCAACATTACATAAAATGAAATTCTCTCTAATTCTCATTAAGTCTTTTTGCTGGAACCGTCATAGAATCTGAAGTTTCATTTGTATCTTTAATGCATCTTTTGCTCAAACCAGCAGAAAAGAATATTTGGCCTGCTAAATGAGATGAGCATGAAAATAGAACTAGCAGAAATTTTTTGGTTAAGGAAACTGGTTTTATCAGGTCTGTTACCTTGAGTTTAAAGATGCCTCAAATCTGCCTAGACGGTCCCCACCCCTCTGGGCCTGAAGAAATAGATGGGCTGAAAGATGTTGCCATGCAGAGCTGAAACCAATTGCACACAAGTACTGGTAAACCACTTAGAGGACCTAAGGCTGCCCAGGAAAGTGATGCAAGTTGGACCATCCATGCTTACAAACCCTATTAGATTCACTCGTTGACAAGGCTTGAGATTTTGTGGGACTTTTACCCAGCATTGAGATGAAATGGCCACTTATTTGAAATTTCTGAAACACCAGATGCTTGCTTTATAAATTTCTTAGGAAATGACCATTTTTGAATATCCTTTTTGTTTGTTATACAGGATCCCAGTGCAAAGATAGGAAAAAATTGTCGAATTGGTCCAAATGTAACGATAGGTCCTAATGTTGTAATAGAAGATGGTGTTTGTATAAAGAGATGTACAGTATTAAACGGTGCTCACATCAAGTCACATTCCTGGTTAGAATCTTGTATCATTGGCTGGAAGTGTGTTGTAGGAAGATGGGTAAGTGTTCAGATGGTGGCAAATATTACTACATGGAGGATCTTACATGAGTGTTCATGTATTATTGAATTTATTAAACGAATTGAGGAAAATGCGAGGCTGTGCCGAGCATTTTATCCCTTTTCCTCAACGAGTTTAATAAATTCAATAATATATGAACACGAATACAAGATTCTGTTTATCATATGGCATTTAAAACGCATTTTATTCACGACTGTCTAACAAAAATGTCAATATTTCACCATTAGTAAACGTGACATTGTACATGTAACGTTACCGGGCATATCTAACTAGTTTGCATATTTAATCCACTAGTGGATTATCGAATTTATTATATGACGTTATTACACTCTCAGACACGACGTCATATTACTATATTTCAGTATCATATTGGATATAAAAGAATTGCAGTTGTATATTTTCACTTAACTTGATTGAAGCAGCAAGTTTCATAAAAGTTATGCACATGGCAAAACCTACAATAAAACATGCAAACAACAATATCAATGACTTTACAGTGGCACATCCTTGCAGTCTGATCAATACCTTAATGCTCTGCATGCTGGGTATACAGTCGAACTTCAATGGCTCAAACACCTTTGGAACCTCAAAAATCTGTTCGAGACAGGGGTAGTTCGAGCCACTGAGGTTACTGTCAGGAGGCATAACAAGGTACTTTTTGACATCTTTTCGGTGTTCTATAATGAATATGTATGCTGTATGTACTCATTAGAATCGCCTCATCGAGGCGATTCTAATGAGTGCACACAGCATACATTTGCAAGATAAAGGACTAAAATCTCCTTAATTATCCCCCACTATTTCTTATGTAGAGGATTTCGCTAGGGGCTCAAGAATGTGTTCGACTCATCCATGGTGAACGAGTCATCGGTGTTCGAGCCATCGAAGTTCTACTGTATATATATAACACTTTGGAATGTTTTTATTTTTAGCTCACCTGTCACGTAGTGACGAGGTGAGCTTTTGGGATCACTTTTTGTCCGTCGTCCGTCGTGCGTGCGTGTGTGCGTGTGTGCGTGCGTGCGTGCGTGTGTGCGTAAACTTTTTCTTCTAATGACATCTCCTCCTAAACCACTGATCGGATTTTGACCAAACTTCACTGGAATGATCCTTAGGTGGTCCCCTTTCAAAGTTGTTCAAATGGTTCCGGTCCATTGCACATCTGGGTCGAGGGAGCTAAAAATAGATTTTTGAAATGAAAACTTTAAAAATCTTCTTCTCTGAAACCAAAAGGCCCAGGTCTTCGATATTTGGTACGAAGCTTCATCTAGTGGACCTCTACCAAGATTGTTCAAATTATGGCCCTTGGGCCAGAAATGCCCCCGCCACGGGGGCCTTTGTGTTTACATAGGCTTATATAGGGAAAATCTTTAAAAATCTTCTTCTCTGAAACCACAAGGCCCAGGTCTTTGATATTTGGTGTGAAGCTTCACCTAGTGGACCTCTACCAAGATTGTTCAAATTATAGCCCTAGGGCCAAAAATGCCCCCGCCCTAAGGGCCTTTGGTTTTACATAGGCTTATACAGGGAAAATCTTTAAAAATCTTCTTCTCTGAAACCGAAAGGCCCAGGTCTCTGATATTTGGTATGAAGCTTCATCTAGTGGACCTCTACCAAGATTGTTCAAATTATAGCCCTAGGGCCAAAAATGTCCCCGCCCCGGGGGCCTTTGGTTTTACATAGGCTTATATAGGGAAAATCTTTAAAAATCTGCTTCTCTGACATCACAAGGCTCAGATCTTTGATATTTGGTGTGAAGCTTCACCTAGTGGACCTCTACCAAGATTGTTCAAATTATAGCCCCAGGGCCAAAAATGCCCCCGTCCCGGGGGCCTTTGGTTTTTACATAGGCTTATACAGGGAAAATCTTTAAAAATCTTCTTCTCTGAAACCAAAAGGCCCAGGTCTTCGATATTTGGTATAAAGCTTTATCTAGTGGACCTCTACCAAGATTGTTCAAATTATGATCCTTGGGCCGGAAATGCCCCCGCCCTGGGGGCCTCAGGGTTTACAAAGGCTTATATAGGTAAAATCTTTAAAAATCTTCTTCTCTGAAACCACAAGGCCCAGGTCTTTGATATTTGGTGTGAAGCTTCACCTAGTGGACCTCTACCAAGATTGTTCGAATTATAGCCCTAGGGCCAAAAATGCCCCCGCCCTAAGGGCCTTTGGTTTTACATAGGCTTATACAGGGAAAATCTTTAAAAATCTTCTTCTCTGAAACTGAAAGGCCCAGGTCTCTGATATTTGGTGTGAAGCTTCACCTAGTGGACCTCTACCAAGATTGTTAAAATTATAGCCCTAGGGCCAAAAATGCCCCCGCCCTAAGGGCCTTTGGTTTTACATAGGCTTATACAGGGAAAATCTTTAAAAATCTTCTTCTCTGAAACCGAAAGGCCCAGGTCTCTGATATTTGGTATGAAGCTTCATCTAGTGGACCTCTACCAAGATTGTTCAAATTATAGCCCTAGGGCCAAAAATGTCCCCGCCCCGGGGGCCTTTGGTTTTACATAGGCTTATATAGGGAAAATCTTTAAAAATCTGCTTCTCTGACATCACAAGGCTTAGGTCTTTGATATTTGGTGTGAAGCTTCACCTAGTGGACCTCTACCAAGATTGTTCAAATTATAGCCCCAGGGCCAAAAATGCCCCCGTCCCGGGGGCCTTTGGTTTTTACATAGGCTTATACAGGGAAAATCTTTAAAAATCTTCTTCTCTGAAACCAAAAGGCCCAGGTCTTCGATATTTGGTATAAAGCTTTATCTAGTGGACCTCTACCAAGATTGTTCAAATTATGATCCTTGGGCCGGAAATGCCCCCGCCCTGGGGGCCTCAGGGTTTACAAAGGCTTATATAGGTAAAATCTTTAAAAATCTTCTTCTCTGAAACCACAAGGCCCAGGTCTTTGATATTTGGTGTGAAGCTTCACCTAGTGGACCTCTACCAAGATTGTTCGAATTATAGCCCTAGGGCCAAAAATGCCCCCGCCCTAAGGGCCTTTGGTTTTACATAGGCTTATACAGGGAAAATCTTTAAAAATCTTCTTCTCTGAAACTGAAAGGCCCAGGTCTCTGATATTTGGTATGAAGCTTCATCTAGTGGACTTCTACCAAGATTGTTCAAATTATAGCCTAGGGCCAAAAATGTCCCCGCCCCGGGGGCCTTTGGTTTTACATAGGCTTATATAGGGAAAATCTTTAAAAATCTGCTTCTCTGACATCACAAGGCTCAGGTCTTTGATATTTGGTGTGAAGCTTCACGTAGTGGACCTCTACCAAGATTGGTTTTTACATAGGCTTATACAGGGAAAATCTTTAAAAATCTTCTTCTCTGAAACCAAAAGGCCCAGGTCTTCGATATTTGGTATAAAACTTTATCTAGTGGACCTCTACCAAGATTGTTCAAATTATGATCCTTGGGCCAGAAATGCCCCCGCCCTGGGGGCCTCAGGGTTTACAAAGGCTTATATAGGTAAAATCTTTAAAAATCTTCTTCTCTGAAACCGCAAGGCTCAGATCTTTGATATTTGGTGTGAAGCTTAATCTAGTGGACCTGTACCAAGATTGTTCAAATTATAGCCCTGGGGCCAAAAATGTCCCCATCCCTGGGGCCCTTTGGTGTTTCATAGGCTTATATATGGAAAATATTTAAAAATCTTCATCTCTGAAACCACAAGGCTCAGGTCTTTGATATTTGGTATGAAGCTTCACCTAGTATAGCCCTTGGGCCAAGAATGTACTAGAGACACTGATTCTCAGGTGAGCGATTCAGGGCCCTCTGGGCCCTCTTGTTTTCAAGAAAACAGGATTTGACATTTCATGCAAATTGTCTCCTGTGGATTTTTTTCACAGCAGACAATACTTTGGAATGTTTTTCTTATTTTTTCAAGAAAACAGGATTTGCCATTTCATGCACATTTTCTCCTGTGGATTTTTCACAGCAGACAAAACTTGGAATGTTTTTCTTATTTTTTCAAGGAAACAGGATTTGCCATTTCATGCACATTTTCTCCTGTGGATTTTTCACAGCAGACAAAACTTAGAAATGTTTTATTATTTTTTCAAGAAAACAGGATTTGACATTTCATGCAAATTGTCTCCTGTGGATTTTTTAGCTCACCTGTCACGTAGTGACAAGGTGAGCTTTTGGGATCACTTTTTGTCCGTCGTCCGTCGTGCGTCCGTCCGTAAACTTTTCTTCAAATGACATCTCCTCCTAAACCACTGATCGGATTTTGACCAAACTTCACAGGAATGATCCTTAGGTGGTCCCCTTTCAGAGTTGTTCAAATGGTTCCGGTCCGTTGCACATATAGGTCACAGTAGCCAAAAATAGATTTTTTTCACCGAAAACTTAAAAAATCTTCTTCTCTGAAACCGCAAGGCCCAGGTCTTTGATATTTGGTATGAAGCTTCATCTGGTGGACCCCTACCAAGATTGTTCAAATTATAGTGCTGGGGCCAAAAATGCCCCCGCACCGGGGCCCTTTGGTTTTACATGGGCTTATATAGGGAAAATCTTTAAAAATCTTCTTCTCTGAAACTGCAAGGCCCAGGTCTTTGATATTTGGTATGAAGCTTCATCTAGTGGACCCCTACCAAGATTGTTCAAATTATAGTGCTGGAGCTAAAAATGCCCCCGCCCCAGGGCCCTTTGGTTTTTCATGGGCTTATATAGGGAAAATCTTGAAAAATCTTCTTCTCTGAAACTGCAAGGCCCAGGTCTTTAATATTTGGTATGAAGCTTCATCTAGTGGACCCCTACCAAGATTGTTCAAATTATAGTGTTGGGGCCAAAAATGCCCCCACACTGGGGCCCTTTTGTTTTACATAGGCTTATATAGGGAAAATCTTGAAAAATTTTCTTCTCTGAAACTGCAAGGCCCAGGTCTTTGATATTTGGTATGAAGCTTCATCGTGTGGACCTCTACCAAGATTGTTCAAATTATAGCCCTGGGGCCAAAAATGCCCCAGCTCTGGGGCCCTTTGGTTTTACATAGACTTATATAGGGAAAATCTTGAAAAATCTTCTCTGAAACCACAAGGCTTAGGTCTTTGATATTTGTTATGAAGCTTCAGCTAGTGGACCTCTATAAAGATTGTTCAAATTATAGCCCTGAGGGCAAAAATGCCCCCACCATGTGGCCCTTTGGTTTTACATAGACTTATATAGGGAAAATTTTTAAAAATCATCTTCTCTGAAACACAAGGCTTAGGTTTTTGATATTTGTTATGAAGCTTCAGCTAGTGGACCTCTACCAAGATTGTTCAAATTATAGTCCTGGGGCCAAAATTGGCCCCGCTCAGGGGCCCTTTGGTTTTACATAAACTTATATAGGGAAAATCTTGTTTTACATAGACTTCTATATGCAGGGTAAACCTTTAAAATCTTCTTCTCTGAAACCAGAAAGCCCAGGTCTTTTAATTCGATATGAAGCTTCATCTTGTGGACCTCTACCAAGATTGTTCAAATTATAGCCCTGGGGCCAAAATTGACCCTGCCCGGGGCCCACTTGTTATACATAGGATCAGGTGAGCGAACCAGGGCCCTCTGGGCCCTCTTGTTTAACAGCAGACAACACTTTAGAATGTTTTTCTTATTTTTTCAAGAAAACAGGATTTGGCATTTCATGCAAATTGTCTCCTGTGGATTTTTCACAGCAGACAAAACTTGGAAATGTTTTTCTTATTTTTTCAAGGAAACAGGATTTGACATTTCATGCACATTGTCTCCTGTGGATTTTTTTCACAGCAGACAACACTTTGGAATGTTTTTCTTTTTTTTCTTCAAGAAAACAGGATTTGACATTTCATGCAAATTGTCTCCTGTGGATTTTTCACAGCAGACAACACTTTGGAATGTTTTTCTTATTTTTTCAAGAAAACAGGATTTGACAGTTCATGCCACTTGTCACCTGTGAAGACAATTTGCATGAAATGTCTAGTACTGTTTTCTCGGAAAAGTAAGAAAAATATCAACAATTTGTCATCTGCTGAATTAGCCCAGAGAGTGGTAAAAGTTATTATTAATTGACTGTCCTGTATTGTTTGGAGGTCATCCATATTATCACTATTAAACACATGTTTTTAATGGCGTCAATTAATAAAACTGTCATTAATCAAGTTATTTCGTATTGGCCTAGTTACAGGCCCTCGGTCAGCTGTATTGGCCTCGGCCTTCGGCCTCCGGCCAATACAGCAGACCTCGGGCCTGTAACTGGGCCAATACGAAATTACTTGATTAATAACATTATAATATTAGCCGCTTTATAAGTACAGAACCTTTAGTTGTTTTTCTTGCTCACCTGTAAATAAAGTGCTTAAGGTTAGCTCTTGTGATAGGCCTCTGTCCATCCTCAGCTTTGCTTTAAACGACCTCCTCCAAGATCTCTGGAAGAACTATTGCATTACTCCCGGCTTTGGTGTCAGCATTGGTGTTGGAATTAACGTTGGCAACCACATTTATTTTAAAGTTTTTAAGAGCTCTAAATTTCCAAACCCACATGTTTTATTTGGTTCATATTTGGTTGGATGAGAGAAGTAGGTCAAAAATGTTATCCTCCCATACCCATGACTTCAAGATGAAGGTCACAGACTTAGAATTTTATGTTAAAGTGTTTTTGAAGAGCTTACAATTTCCAAACCATATCATGGTTTTGGTTCATGTTTGATGTGATGATAGATATGGGCCCAAAGATTTATTTGACAACTAACCCCCGCCCATACCCATGGTCTCAAAGTCAAGGTCAGAAACTTAGAAATTTTATTTTAAATTTTTTAAAGAGCTCCAATCTTCCAAATCATATGATGGATTCTATTCATATTTGATATAATGATTATTAAACAATTCCCCAGCCCATGGTATAATGATTATTAAACAATTCCCCAGCCCATGCCCATGACCTCAAGGTCTAGGAATTTTATGTTATATATTTCAAGAGCTCATATTTTCCAAACCATATGATGGATTTGGTCCATACTTGGTATGATTATAAATAAAGGTCCAAAGTTTTATTCAGCAGTACCCCCACTTATGGCCATGGGCTGAAGGGCACTCTTCCAGGCAAGCTTCACTGTCAATCCCAAATAACTGCTCCCTTAAAAGTGTTCAACTAAATTTTAATCACCAAATTAAGTATGAAATGGTTTTAGCCACCTCTGATTAACTATCAGACCTACATCACCCAACTGCCCCCCCCCCCCCCCCACACACACACACTATGAGCCTCCTTAGTCTGGTGTATTGCAATGGCAAGTGAGGGTTTCTTTGTTTGCCATGTACAGTGAAATTCCGCTATTAAGGGGAATGGGAACACCTGGCATATTTTTCCGCCATTTTTCAAAGGGAGACAACTTTCGGGACTTCCTGTTCGCTTTCCTGTAAGCCCTGTCCCACTGAAAAGGGGGTCAACTCTTAAAGGAAAGAATTTGCTCCTCTGGAGCAAATTCTTTCCTTTAAGAGTTGACCCCTATTGACATGGGAGAAAAAAATACTTTTGCAGGAGTTGCCTCCCCTGAAGGTGTACCCATTCCCCTTAAGACCACCTAAAATAAAGACTAATTTTGCTTTAAAAAGCTTATTAAGAAGGTTGCAGTAACTCTGTCTTTTGTGTTTTCTGCACACAATGTCCTCTGGTCAGGGACCATCTTTGAGACTGCTCAAAAGTGGTCTTAACAAAAGTGGTCTTTAAGACCACTTTTGAACAGTCCCAAAGGTGGTCTTAATATAGGAATTTTACTGTACTCTGGTCTTCATCCAGCTTTGATTACTGATCAGCTCAATCTAAAAGTGAAATAATCTAGAAAGCGTCGTGAAACCCAATGAAAAACACACAAATGTTAACCTTGGAAATTTACCAGTCAGCAATAAACAGAGATAATGAAATTGAATAGTTGGAGTAGATCAGTTGATCTTTTTGTCCTAATGGTATAAAGGATTGCAAACATATGGTGTAAAACTTATGCCACTCCTAATGCTTGTTGGGGCATCCTAGTTTACAAAGAAAAACTTCTCATTTCAGGTTCGGATGGAGAATGTCTGTGTTCTGGGAGAGGATGTGACAGTTAAGGATGAGATTTATGTCAATGGTGGCAGAATACTTCCTCATAAGTCCATAGCAGACTCTGTAAAAGATCCACAAATCATTATGTAACACAAGTTTTCATTGGTCCATAAAGCATTTAGTGTGAAACTTGTTTTCATTCTGAAAATCTGTATGCAACAGGGTATCTGATTGGTCCAAACTAAAACCTCTGCAATGTACTATGAAATAGTTTTCTGTTTTGAAGTTCTGTATTGGCTTTTCAATGATCGAAAGCCAAGATCTTCTCTATAAAGTAACACTAGATTCTATTGCAAAATCTGGATTAATTTGTGTAATTATGTATCACAGATTTTGTTTTGGCTGAAATAAAACTGTTTCCATTTAGAAAAAAAATACATCCACTTCCAAAAGTTTTTCCATAATATTATCAAAATGATGTATTTTAAACCTTATCCCACTGAATAATTAATTTAGCCACACCCATTTCTGACTTTGAACCAATCATATTACTTGACGTAATTTGCTCCTGCAAATATACAAACTGAATGTCAAACAGTGTATATGCAGTGCAGATGAGATGAAGCCATCTGACCTGGATCTACACTGTTTGCAAAGGTAGGGGTTGTCATGAACAGTGGGATAAAAGGTTAATAATTGAATCATATCAAATGTCTTTGAATCTTCATCAGTGACTGAAGTACAGAGGTTTATTTAGTAAAACTTGTAATGGTAGTTTCCAATATAACATGCGTCTCTGGGAAGCCTGTTGGCCATAAGGGGCAGTGGGTTCCACAATTTTAACTCTATTTTTGGGCATAGTACAAGAAAAGCTGGGCCCAGTGCTCTTCCTTGAAGTGATCCTATGTTCCTACTTGCTGTTGGGTGACACCAAGCATAAAAGTGTTGAACCTACAGCCTTCAGAATCAAACTTGAAGGCTCTAATGACTCAGCCATGGTATCTCTCAAGGTTGTGATATATGTTGCTAAGGTATCCATTTGTTATTCATGATTATTTTAACCCTTATCTTGCTGTTCATGACGACTCCTATCTTTGCAAACAGTGTAGATCCAGATCAGATGGCTTCTGAAGAAGCCATCTGATCAGGATCTACACTGTTTGACATTCAGTTTATGAATTTGTAGCAATAAATTACATCAAGTAATTTTGATTGGTTGATAGACAGAAATGTGTGTGGCTTAAATGAAAATTCAGCAAGAGAAGGGTTAACATGTTTTCGGTGGTTATAAATGTACATATATATTGCTGATGACTCATAACTGGGTATAAATGGGTCCATTTTATAAATAAACACCAACCTCTTTATAACACTATTGTTGGGTCCAAAGCTGAAGCTAGGTTAGTTAACCCTTAAGACGCCGAGAAAAACTACATCTGAAAATGTTGTCTGCTTGTGTCGTCTGCTGAAACCTTTTGCAAACTTTTTTAAAGATATTTTTGCATACAAGCAAACAGTGTGGGCCACAGATCAGACTGCACACTGTTTGCCAAAAAATGCCTTTGAAAGTAACCGGCAGACGTCAAATAAGACGACAGTTGTCGTGATTGGCGTTTAATGGGTTTAAACAACTGTGTTATATCCAAACAAAACTGTTTAGATTATATAGAAATATGACCATGTATGGTCATTTTTCTATATAATCTATACATTTTTGGGATCCATCTTTTAACTTGTATATATCCAAAACCATGTTATAATGAATTGTGTTATAAAGAAGGGGTGCTAATAGAAGAGATAGTAAACTTGTATAGTAAATTTTATCATGATTATGAACTATGCAATTACCGTATTTACTCTAAATTATTGGACACTTTAATTAACTGTATATTACAAATAATTCAATTATATATTTCAGCTGCAAAGACTTTTATCCAGTGTCAAACAGTGTAGACTCTGATCAGACAGCTCCTTTAGGAGTAGTTCGATCTGGGTTTACACTGAATACCCATGCTTTTTTCTATGTGTTCTTGGTGTCTGAATATTTAGAATAAATACTGTACTCTTTAAGGGGAATGGGAACACCCAGCACATTTTTTTGCCATTTTTTAAAGGGAGAAAACTCTCCGGACTTCCTGTTCACTTTTCCATAAGCCCTGTCCAGCTGAAAAATGGGTCAACTCTTAAAGGAAAGAATTTGCTCCTCAGGAGCAAATTCTTTCCTTTAACAGTTGACCCCTATTGACATGGGAGACAAAAACACTTTTGCAGGAGTTGCCTCCCCTGAAGGTGTTCCCATTCCTCTTAAATGCCTCATTGTGGCAGCTTTATGAAGTTTGATGTAACCATCAGGGTGTTAAGGGGAATGGGAACACCTGGCAGATTTTTCTGCCATTTTTCAAAGGGAGACTACTTTCTGGACTTCCTGTTTGCTTTTCTTTAAGCCCTGTCCCACTGAAAAAGGGGTCTACTCTTAATTTTAAATACATTTATTAAGAAAGTCGGGCGGGGGGGAGGGGGGATTTTTTTTTTCACCTTTGCCCTGTGAATACGCTTATAAGCCAGTGCATCTGCACTCGCTGATCAGTCTTTGTCATGCACTACATGAATACCCGGTGTCCCTTTGCTCCTTCATAATGGCTGGGAAGACTGCATTGTAAATGAGTGAGTGCGTAGACCAATTTGTGTCTTCGCTGATCAGTTAAGGTAAAAAGAGAATACCAGGTATCAAGTTCAAGTTTCTCCGAGAACGCTTGCAGAATTGCGGGGCTTGCCTGATAAACTTGAGCCAATGATGGTTATGAAATTATTATTGCAATGACATAACAACAGATTAAAAGAAAAGGTGATTATTGAAGGATAGTTTTCCTTATTTCTTCAAATGAACCTATGTTGAGGCGGATCTAATGAATACCCACAACATAGGTTTTTATGAAGAATTGACAAAAACTACCCTTTATTTATTACAAACCTTAAAAGAATTGAATAAAACTACCCTTTATTTTAATACAAAATACGAACCTTAAAAGAATTTACAAAAACTACCCTTTATTTATTACAAAATACGAACCTTAAAAGAATTGACAAAAACTACCCTTTATTTATTACAAAATACGAACCTTAAAAGAATTGACAAAACTACCCTTTATTTTAATACAAAATACGAACCTTAAAGGAATTGACAAAAGCAACCCTTTATTTATTACAAAATGCGAACCTTACACTACTCTTTATTTATTACTAAATATGAACCTTAACTGTTGATATGCACTGGGTCAGAATGCATAATTGGAATAAATATTGAAGTTTTATAAAAACAACTGTACATTGTGTGTACTCATTAGAATTGCCTCAAATGTTGTTTGTACTCATTAGAATTGCCTCATTGAGGCAATTCCAATGAGTACACACAACATACTTTTTCAAGACTAAACTGAAAACTGTCTCATAATTATCCTAAATGTATGGACATCTGGGAAGAATTCTCTGGGGTCTTAAGGGGAATGGATACACCTTCAGGGGAGGCAACTCTTGTGAAATTATTTTTGTGTCCAGTGTCAATGTGGTCAACTCTTAAAGGAAAGAATTTGCTTCTATGCAGCAAATTCTTTCCTTTTAAGACTAGACCCCTTTTTCAGTTGGAAAGGGATTCTAGAGAAGCGAACAGGAAGTGACGAAAGTTGTTTCCCTTTGAAAAATGTTGGAAAAATTTGCATATTGTACCCATTCTCCTTAAGAACATGTTTTCATTAACCATAGTCAATGAGTCATCGGTGCTCCAGTCATTGAAGTTTTTTCCGTCCGTCCGTTAACATTTTGGTTAAGGTTTTGCATCAAAGTTTCTAAGAGATTGTATCTTCTGACCCCTACGATATAATTTAGTTGATACTTACACTGAAGTTACAAACTGGTCTAAAGATTTCATTGATGCAAGTGACCTTGAGGTCAAGGTCCAGTGACCTTGAGGTCAGGGTCATAGACTTAGAAATTTTACATTTGCTTAACGTTTTATGACAAAGTTTATAGCTGCCTGTATGTTCTAAACTTAAGACAAATTCAGTTGATACTGGCATCAATGTTGCATACCAGTACAAAGATTTCGTGAGGTATGTAATGGTGACCTTGACCTTAAGGTCACAGACTTAAAACATTTTACATTTGGTTAAAGTTTTATGACAAAGTTTATAGATGCCTGTATGTTCTAAATTCTAAGACAAATTCAATTGATACTTGCATCAATGTTGCATACCAGTCCAAATATTTCACTGATGCATACCCCATCCTGCTGCTTCAGTAACATTGATGCCCCACCCCTTCAGTAACTTTGATGCCCTCACTCCCTTGGTCCATTAAGAAATTTTATGTTTGGTTTAGCTTTTACAAGCACATTTATAGATACTTACAGCTTCTTGACTTCTTCATTCATATTACATACAAGCTGGTAAGATATATCAGAGGGTGGCGCTGGTCTGGGGGTATATGTGACCCACTGGTCGCTTTCACCAGTTACAGTATGTTTTTGTTTGGATACAACATTTTTGCTGCCTAACAAAGCCTTTACTTAACACCATAACAATTATGTTATAATGCGGTGGTGGTTAACTAATAATGCTGATGTTTGCTCAATTCACAATAATTCACTGCTTTGATATTAAATAGCTGAGATATATTGTCATTACCATTGCATTGTTTCCAGTCACAAACTGTTATTTTCATATTATTCATATTCTAGAAATATGATTTATATTTGAATATGATATAATCCTTTTGACGCAAAAATGTGTCTGGTCATATATTCTATTTCTAACACAGCGCGCCTGTATAGGCAATGGAAAATAACTGTGTTTTATTCTACAACAAATCAAGGCAAGGAAGAGTCTGATGAGTGACGTCATTAAAAACTGTCACTGCGAATTTATGACATCACTAGTCAATTTCCTTGACGTTGGACGGTGTAACATCATTTTCATGCATTGAAAACATTAGAAAAGGATATAAAGGCATGTGTTTCAGTCGATAATTTTAACCGGATTTCTTCTAACAATGGCGAACAGTTGTGAGATTTTGAAGGAAACAACAGCATTATTGCCGATTTTCAGCCTGTTAGAATCGGAATAGATCAGCTCTAGTTTGTGATTTGTTGAGTAATAAGTCACTGTTTGTCGGTCAGTTGTAAGTAGACAAATCACGCATGCCATGCGCTCATGATTTGATTTACTTTACAACTGACCTCCAAGATGTGATTTATTACTCAACAAATCACAAACTAGACCATATCTATTTCTGAAACATCATACCATAAAAATAATAGGACCAGATGTAATAACATATGATTTCTGACTATTGGCATGTTGCATCATGGTGCAGATCTTGACAACCCTATGTCTACTGTTGAAATTCTTCTGGACATCTTTAACCTTTTTGTACCAAATGGAATTTTCCTCCTTATATATAGTAAGAGTCCATTTTAAAATTAAGGGGTGTCAGGTGGTGTTTTCTTCAAAATTTATTTGGAAAATGGCTTAACATTTTGCAAACAGTGGAGACCCTGATCAGACGCCGCATTCTGTGGTGTCTGATCTGGGTCTGCACTGTTTGCCAGGGTACCCGTTTTGAGGTTTCTGGTACTAAATGGGTTAACAATAGAATTTGGTTTAAATTTGTTTGAGAAATAGATCCGCTCTAACTGTGGTTTGTTGAGTAATAAATCACAGTTTGGAGGTCAGTTGTAAAGTAGATCAAATCAGGAGCACATAGCACGTGTGAACTGACCCACAAACTGTGATTTATTACTAAACAAATCACAGACTAGAACTGATCTATTTCGATTTTAACACGCTGAAAATCGGCAAAAATGTTGTTGTTTCCTTCAAATTCTCACAACCTTCCGCTGTCTTTAGAAGAAAGCCTGCAAAAATGATTAACTGTAACACATGTATTTATGTCCTTTTGTAACGTTTTCAGTAAGAGAAAGTGATATTACACCATCCGACGTCAAGGAATCTAGGAATGATGTCATCAAACGCCGGCTTTTAATGATGTCACTCCACATGCTTTTCCGCCCCTTGATTTGTTGCATAATAAAACACATATCTTTCCCATTGCCTATTTAGGCACGCGATGTTAGAATATATGATTAACAGAATATTTCACTCCTTGTCATTTCATATGAAATTTGTGAAACTTGCCATAGGCCCGTTTCATATAACCACTCACGCAAGGTCTCTTTTTCTTGCACACCAGACAAGGAAATCCGTGATTTTACCCTGGGATAGAAATTTATGTTCTGACCCTGGTGTTCCGACCCCAAATCGAATATAATCGCGTGTTTGATAAATGCACTGATTGATTACAACCTCATGTGCGGCGTCGTCATGCGTGATGTCACTAAACATTCCTGTTGTGTCATCACAAAATGGCGGTCGTCGGTAACCGAAGTGACAGCAGCATTGAAAATTCGCAATAGAAATGGAAGGTATGCAAGAAAAAGAATCCAATATGGGTGTGAGGGGTGGATTGAAAAATCCGTCCCGAGGGACACTGTCCGGCATCACGAGGCTTGCCGAGTGATGCCCGACAGTGATCCCGAGGGACAGATTTTTCTATCCACCCCTCACACCCATATAAGATTCTTATAATCTATGACATGCGCATTTAGCAAAGACTAGATCAGTCTGGTCATCGTTTGGTCAGAACACAGCCTTACCGTACCTCTTCACCTCAAGAAGCTTTGGTCAATGGCTGCCCATATGTTATACATGACTTTGATCAGGCTTGTGGATGAACAGGCTGATCTGAGTCTTCACTTGTCACACTTGTCCAAACAGTTTTCACTTGACACATTTTCACTTGACATAGGTCATGTTGATTATGACTATGGGTATCATTGATATAGAGGATATATACATTTTTGAGGTGGATATCAAAAATATTTCGTCAAGTGTGTTGAAAACATCCAAATTTTCAAGAGTGCGAAGCACGGGTGAAAATTCAGATGTTTTCAACACACGAGATGAAATACTTTGATATCGCAGAAAAAAAGTGAATTTTCTTTTTATTTTATAGTTTATAAGGATACTTACGGTTATTGTTTGACCTTATCGTACGTGACAATTTTTACCTGGCTATGACGTCACAACTGTCATTTTCAAAGCAAAACCAGATTGCCATTTTGAAAACAGCATTTTTACAGAGTGCTTTTCAAGGTATTTTACAGAATTATTTTGTCAATAACATAAGACTTCTGGTGATAAAAAGTAGTCCATGCTGCTACTGTGAAAATAACAAGGTCATGTTATTTTTCATAGTGTGAAAAATATCATTTTTATTTGTTTCAGATATACATTGATTTCACTGCAGAGTATAAAATAAATACAAATTGGCCACAATACACCGACAAAACTCATATATTTACTTATAGGCCCAGCTGTTCAAACCATCGTCAGCTCATTGAGCTTGTTAGTAATCAAAACGTTAGGTGTAGTACTGTAAAACACTTATATTTGGCAGTCATTTTATTCTATTTTTATATTTTTACAAAAAAAAGTGAGTAGCTTTTGCATATGCAAATGCATATGCAAAAGCTACTCATTTTTTTCAGGAAATTGGCATATACAAAAGCTACTCACATTTTTCAGGAAAAATACCAGAATTATAGATACTGTACCAGCTAACACAGTTAACAATTATACCCTTTTCGAGCTCATTCAGGTAACGATGCGTTGAACAACTGGGCCTGATTGTTATATGTACTGTTATAATATTGAATGTTGTTTTTCTGTAAATAATAACTAGGGATAAAGGGGAGTAATGAAGATAATTGAGGGATAATTTTTCTTATTTCTTGCTAGAAACATTTAGGCATTTCTAACAAGTACCCACATCATACATTTAAATGCTTTCCTTATTACTTGCTAGAAACATATGTTGTGGGGCCTTGTTGGAATTGCTTTATTTAGGCAGTTCTAACAAGTACCCACATCAAACATTTAAATGCATTCCTTATTTCTTGCTAGAATCATATGTTGTGGGTACTAGTTGGAATTGCTTCATTTAGGCATTTCTAACAAGTACCCACATCATACATTTAAATGCTTTCCTTATTTATTGCTAGAATCATATGTTGTGGGTACTTGATGGAATTGATTTATTTAGGTATTTCTAACAAGTACACACATCATACATTTAAATGCTTTCCTTATTTATTGCTAGAAACATATGTTGTGGGTAATTGTTGGAATTGCTTTATTTAGGCATTTCTAACAAGTACACACATCATAATTTCCTTATTTCTTGCTAGAAACATGTTGTAGGTACTTGTTGGAATTGCTTCATTTAGGCATTTCTAACAAGTACCAAACCAACATCATACATTTAAATGCTCTCCTTATTAGGGCCCCGCACTGAAAGTGTGGGTGCCCTATAGTAATCACTCTGTCTGTCTGTCTGTTCGTCGGTCTGTCCGTCCACAAATTTTTTTTATCCTCCATAACTTTCTTATTCCTGGATGGATTTAAATATTACTTGTTTCTTGTTAGAAACATACCTTGTGGGTACTTGTTAGAATTGTCTTGTCATATGTTGCGGCTACTTGTAGGATAGAATTGCCTCATTAAGGCAATTCTAACAAGTAGCCACAACATACATTTAAATGTTTTCCATATTTCTTGTCATATGTTGTGGCTACTTGTTAGATAGAATTACCTCATTGAGGCAATTCTAACAAGTATCCACAAAATGTGGCTTTCCATATTTCTTGTCAGAAACATATGTTGTGGCTGCTTGTTAGAATCGCCTCTAAAAATACCCACAACATATAATTAAATGTGAGGCAATTCTAACAAGTAGCCACAACATATTGAAATGTTTACCCACAACATTCATTTAAATGAAGAAATAAGAAAACATATTGCTGAATTACCTTATCTGGAGTTATGTTAAGTATTTTAGTCTTTAGCTTTACATCTTTTTGAGCAGTAATATATTTTTTCCTGTTTGCTAATCTTAAGATATATTTAACAATTAGTGCATATATAAGCACTAAATTGTTTCTTTTATATAAAATTGTTTATTAAGATTTTGTAAATAAATTTTATCATATGACTTCACGTCTGAGACTGTAATAACGCCATGTAACAAATTCGATAATCCACCAGTGGACTAAATATGCAAATTAGTTAGATGCGCTCCGTAATGTTGCATGTACAACGTCTTAACGACGTCCAGTTTACTAATGGTGGAATAGTGACATTTTTTTTTGTACAAAAACAGTGAATTAAATGTGTTTTAAATGTCATATGATAAATAGAATCTTGCATTCGTGCTCATGTATTATTGAATTTATTAAACTCATTGAGGAAAGGGATAAAATGCTCGGCAAAGCCTCACATTTTATCCTTTTTCCTCAACTTGTTTAATAAATTCAATAATACATGAACACTCATGTAAGATCCTGTATAGATAAACTGAAAAGTGATGAAATCTGCCTACAAAGTAAAACTTTGTTGTCAAGGTGATTAGGAACTCTTCTTAGAGATCTTATTTGTTTGATTTTGAGTTTAATGGCCCGGTCAATACTATAAAGGTTCTATGGACCCAGTCAGTGTACCTATCCACACTTTTCCTGAGCAGGCTTAGATGTAAGTGGTTAATCAGTACAGTGCACATTCTTTTGGCAGAAACTGACAACTGCCCTTCTTGAATCAGGAGAAAGGAGAGAATGATTATAGTAAAGATTTCATGATCAATCTCCTCAAAAGAATGTTGCCAACCTCGGCAGGTGTCGAACCCACATCCTGATCTCCAGGCACAGCTATCAGCCTATCAGATTACTTGATATTATTATATTCATCCAATTCACAAACTGCATGACAAACAGTATAGTTCCTGATCAGATGGCTTCTTCAGAAGCCATCTGATCTGGATCTACACTGTTTGCAAAGAGAGGGATTGTAGAGGGTCAGTATTATTTTTGTAAACTCGACATGCTTTAATATGTTTGTATATGACATATATACAAGTACTCAAGGTTCATGTGTTCATGACATGTACAAACTATTGTATGAATTATAAAAGAGATGTATGTTCCTATAGGGAATATAGAAGCCTCTGTGGTGTAATGGTTATGCTACTTGCCTTGTAAACCAGGGATCGCAGGTTGATCCCGGGCTTCTCCAGACTTTCGGATTGGTCTTTAAACAGAGGTTCTGTCTCCGTATGACTGTTGGTGAGACGTAAAACTCAAACATTCACTCCTATAGGGAATGGATACACCTTCCCGGGAGGCAACTTAGGGGAGGCAACTCTTTCTGTCTTCCTCATAAATAGGGGTCTGGACTTTTACTGTAAAGAATTGGCTGCAGCTGAGCAATAATTTCCTGTATGAATAGGCCCCCTTTTTTAAAGGGGCTGAGTATACTGAAATTCAAACTGGCATTCTCAGAAGTTGTCTCCTAGTAAAATAATGTTTGAAAAAAAAAATCAAGTGAAATGATGTTCGAAAATAAATCAAGTGCATTCATTCCGCTTTAAGTTGAATGGCTGGCCTCCAAGGGAAGTTGATTTTGCATCTTACATGATATTATCCAGATATTGTCAGAGTTCCTTTATAGTAGCCCTCATTTGCACCAGGATCCCAACACCACAAATGATGTCACTTCCTGTTCCAAAATAGTCTTGCTTTGAAATTTTGATTTGCTAACATGAGCTGCAAAAAGTGACTTGTTCACAGCAAAGACTTTGATCAGACTGCACATTTGTGCAGTCTGATCAACGTCTTTGCTATGCACTTAATGGATGCATGTTGACCCAGTTTTCATTTGGCCAGGTAGTTCTATGAGTAGTTCTCGTTTATTCTGAATGAGTTCTCACACTGATCTGTGTCTTCACCGAACATAGATGTCAGAAGACAAATTTTTGCTTGCAGCACCTCAATAGCTTGTAGCAATATTGTTATATTTGTTCACCATAAATATAGCTTGTAGCAATATTGTGTTATATTTGTTCACCATAAAGCTCTGTTACCATCTGTATTAGAGAGGACTACTTTTAATTGATCAGGATTGGTATGTTCTGATTGGCTGTTAAGTCCATGTTCTCATTGGCTGTACTGGTAAAGTCCACATCTCATTGGCTGTGAAGTCAGTGTTCTCATTTGCTGTACCAGTTAAGTCCATGTTCTCATTGGCTCTATTGGTAAAGTCAGTGTCTCATTGGCTGTGAGGTCCATGTTCTCATTGGCTGTACCAGTAATGTACTCAATGGCTCTACTGGTAAAGTCCACATCTCATTGGCTGTGAGGTCCATCTTCTCATTGGCTGTACCAGTAAAGTCTATGTTCTCTTTGGCTTTGAAGGTAAATTCCATGTCCTAATCAGCTGTAAAGTCCATGTTTTCATTGGCTGTTGCAGTAAAATGGATGTTCTCTTTGGCTGTAAAGTCCATGTTCTCATTGGCTGTAAAATCCATAAACCATGTACATTTACAGAGAATCAGAAATTGGATTTCCCATGACAACAATGTTTGCAAATTGTCCATGACAACAATGTTTGCAAATTGTACTTTATTAATTTATTGTTAAATATTATAATATATTTAAAGGAAATTAACCTGTTTCAGACAGGAAACCGCAAAATAGGACATTGGCAAATGGTGCAGGCCCAGACCAGGCAGTACAGAATCTGGCATCTGATCAGAAATTCAATGTTTGCAAAAAGATCAAATTGAATTTCTTGAAGAAACTCCACCTGACAACCCTGAATAATGAAATGAACTTCTGCAATGTGTAGGTTAGAAGGGTCAATTCTGTTGAAAATTGGTTAACCAGAATATTATTGTGCACAAGAGCTTGCTCCGCTCTGACAGAGCATTTGCTACTTTCCGATTACTTTTTAACCCTTATCTTGCTGTTCACGACAACCCCTATCTTTGCAAACAGTGTAGATCCAGATCAGATGGCTTCTGAAGAAGCCATCTGATCATGATCTACACTGTTTGGCATTCGGTTTATATGAATTTGTAGCAATAAATTACATCAAGTAATTTGATTGGTTGATAGACAGAAATGGGTGTGGCTTAAATGAATATTCAGCAAGATAAGGGTTAAAGGAAAACAACCACAAAAATTAACTTTCACTTCAGAACAAAGGTTTTGAGGAGACAAACATTTTGGTACAAGTTTTATGAAAATTGACTGAGTGGTTTAGAAGTTATGACCTTTTGAACATTTCACAAATTCTGGTTTTGTTAGCCCAGAATGAGGCTGTGAGTAAATGACGTCATTAACTCACAATTGGAAAACTTCGAATTGCAGCGATTCTCGTGCAATAAAACAGCAATAAATAGTTCAGTATGCATTCCATTTATTCAATGCGGTGATAATTTACTGTTTTAAGAACAAAATCTGAAAAGTATGCTGTAAATTATTATTTTTCTATTTTGGTCACGTGACTAGATTAACAAAATGGCGGCCCTAATAGACAGCAATTGTAAAATGTTCAAAAGGTCATAATTTCAAAACCGCTCAACCGATTTTCATAAAATTTGTACCAAAATGTTCGCCTCGTCAAAGGCAATATTTTAAAGTGACATTTAATTTTTGTGGGTGTTTCCCTTTAAGTTTACTTTGTGATCTTACCAGTTATAATTCTGAAAGACTCGTCATGTACACTTTACTTGGTTTAAGTGGAATAGATACACCTGACAAACTTTCTGCCATTTTTACAAAGGGGGACAACTTTTGGGACTTTCTGTTTGCTTATTCTCAAACTGAGCCCTTCCAAAAAGGGGAGCCAACTTTTGGGATTTCCTGTTTGTCATTCTGTAATCTGAACCCCCTTCTGAAAAGGGTGTCTACTCTGTAAAGGAAAGAATTTGCTCCAAAGGAGCAAATTCTTTCCTTTAAAGAGTAGACCTATATATTGACAAAGGTGATAAATTAACTTCAAAATAGTTGCCTCCCCTGAAAGTGAATCCATTAAACTTAACTACCATGTACGTGTTCTTTGTTTTGATTAAAATCTGTTAAAGTTGACCTTTTAGATGCCAAGAAAAACTGCATACACCTGTGGACACAAATCCGTTCAAACTTTGATGAGCTTCATTTCATTTTGATCTGATGTTTCATTCAATATTTCCTTACATCCTGTCAGTCAGCTACAAGACAGGAATAAATTCAAAACGCAAAGTGTTGTATATTTCATTGTAGACACTGCACTGTCCAATCAGAATACATCTCGAATGTCAATCAGATCTAAAAATGGAAAAAAGTGCTTGCCACAATAAGACCAATCAATGTATATGGCTTGATCCAGTTTGATCAATGACATTTGCTAGTCAAACTAACTTGAATCAAAGAGCTTCATTGAAAGGTACTTCATCAGAGTTTGAACCCTTTTGTGTCCACGGGTGTATAAAATGTCTGTGTATGTTGTTTGCTGTATAGTCTTACAAATATTGCAAACATATTTTTGCATGCAGGCGATCAGTGCGGGCCTTGTTCAGACTGCTCTGAGCCAGTACTGTTTGCAAATTAATTATCAAAGTAACCGGCAGACCAGAAAGGATCTGAAAATTATGCATCACGTGAACAAGTCGTGAAATGAACACCCCCCTAAACCCCACTTAATATAGAGAAAACTGGGGTTTAGGGGGTATATGTTATTTTTCTTATTTCTGTTCCAAGACATAGGGTTATGGTTACTCGTTAGAACTGCCTCAATGAGGCGGTTCTAAGGAGCACCCACCACCTATGTTTGAAGTATAAATAAGAAAAATGCCACAAATTTTTATGAGAAAAACAGCCATTCTGGAGCAGTGAAAAAATCCAATATGTCGCACAGGTGTGTTATCATAATGTCTGTTTATGTTGCCTGTTGAATCTTCTTGCAAACATTTCAGACATATTTTTGTATACAGACAAATAGTGTGGACCCTGATCAGACTGCTCCTAGAGGAGCAGTCTGATCTGGGTCCACACTAATTGCAAAATGACTTTAAAAGTAACCAGCAGACAACAAAGCAGACGAGAATTGTTGTGATTGGCATCTTATGGGTTAATAGCTTTATGTAACCATGTAAGGGACCATTAGTGTACATAATCATTACTGTATTTTGATAACAGTGTACAAGTTACACGGACTTTGTCTGTGAGTGTAAAAAAGTAACAAGGACTTTGTATGAGTGCGTTCTCCCTTCTGAAAGAATTTTGAACAAAAGAAAGGCTATTTCTTGTTTCCAAAAATGGGGGAGAAATTTCAGTACTACTTACTAGTATTTTGGTTATTAGGGCCCCGCACTGAAAGTGTGGGTGCCCTATAGTAATCACTCTGTCCATCCGTCTGTCTGTCTGTCCGTCCACAAATTTCTGATAGCGCTGCCGGGGCCCTAGTCAGTTTCACTGACAGCTCTAGTTTATTTATTTTGTTTTTCAAAATTCCATTACCTCTGCAGTATAAACGTGCATTGCGGCCACCTGTATTAAGCAAGCAGCCTGCTTTAAGCAAGCTTGCATTAGGTTTCCCAGAGGCAAATTCATTAAAATTTACCTGTATTAAGCATGCTCTTGTCTTAACACATACCGGTAATGCTTATCTCCTAGGTGCTTGCATAATACAGGATTGTAGTGTCATTTCATTTTCAGTTCAACATCTTATAGATTAGAATTTCTTTCAAATGTGTTCAAAATTACTTTTGACAATCATTTTCATTTACAGTTTTTGATAGCACTTGAAGTCTCTTTTTTTGTCTAAATATGAACAATTACAGGTTTACTTAAATGAGAATGGATCCACCAGTCCTGCTTTCACCAATTTTTACAAGGGAGGCAACTTTTAGGACTTCCTGTTAAATTACCTGTAAACTTAGTCCCTCTACAAAGGGGGTCTGCTCTTAAAGGAAAGAATTTGCTCCACAGGAGCAAATTCTTTCCTTTAAGAGCAGACCAAGGCAAAAATATAACTTTTGAGTGATGATAGAGCTTTCATATTTTTGTATACCTTGTCACAAGACCTTTCCAGTGATACCATAATTTTTGATCTCGTGACATTGACCTACTTTTTTTTTTTCAAAAATTTAACACTGGCAACATTGGGCATAACTTATGAATTGCGCTTTTCCGGGGGCATCAGTGTTTCACAAACACATCTTGTTTTTTCTTGAAAAAGGTACATGAATTAGAATATTTATAGTGAATAGATACGCCTTCAGGGGAGGAAACTCTTGTTGAAATATTTCTTTTGTCTCCATGGTCTACTCTTACAGGAAGAATTTGTTCCTGGAAACCAATTCTTCCACTTAAAGGGCTTGTCCCAGTTTTAGAGCCAATCTCGGTAGCTGTGTCAGATGCCCATCTGACTGATGATCAGGTGGTTGCATGTTCTACACCTGCCAGGCTCTGAGGTTATTAAACTTTTTTCATGCTCAACTCATGAAATTGATCCTGCTCATAAATTTTAAAAATGCCAACAAACATTGGCATTTTAAAATTTATGAGCAGCATAAATGTCATTCTGTACTGATCTGAGCTGGAAATTTGCCAGATTTGTTTGCATTTTAATAGTTATGAGTATTACAAATTTGATGTTTTGCTGAGTTGAGCATGAAAAATGTTTTATAACCTCTGGGCAAGGTCAGCAACTTTCTTTTGTGGAGAGTGATCTTTTTTACAGTCATTCTTTCTCTTCTGCTGATTCAAGAAGGGTAGTTGTCAGTCTCTTGTGAAAGAATGTGCACTGTACTGGTGTAAGTCTGGTAAGGTTAACTGACTGGCTCAATAATATCACCCAACTAATGTTGACTGGGCCTTGAAATACCAAACTATCCACCATTTTTGGAAGGTTTGATGTACAGGAAACCGAACAGGAAATTGCAGCAGTTGTCTCCCTTGTTGAAAATGGCAGAAAAATATGCCAGAAACATTTTTCATGCTCAACTTAGCTGAGCATGACCTTTTTATTATGCTCATAAATATTAAAATACAAATAAAAGAGGCAGTTTACCTGCTCAGATCAGCACAAAATGTTATTTGCCCTGCTTATAAATTTTAAAAGGCATTTTAAAATTTATAAGCAGAACAAATTTCATGCTCAAGTGAGTTGAGCATCAAAACGGTTTTTATAACCTCGGAGCTAGGAGTATTCACTCCCCTTAAGGGGAATGGGTACACCTTCAGGGGTGGTAACTCCTGCAAAAGTGTTTTTGTCTTCCTTGTCAATAGGGGTCAACTCTTAATGGAAAGAATTGCTCCTGAGAAGCAAATTCTTTCCCTTTAGAGCAGACCCCTTTTTCAATGTGACAGGGCTTAAAGGAAAATGAACAGGAAGTCCCAAAAGTTGTCTCCCTTTGAAAAATGGTGAAAAAATGTGCTAGGTGTTCCCATTCCCCTTAAAACAAATATAATTAGGGCCCCGCACTGAAAGTGTGGGTGCCCTATAGTAATCACTCTGTCCGTCCGTCCGTCCGTCTGTCCGTCCACAAATTTTCCTACTCCTCTGATAGCGCTGCCGGGGCCCTAGTCAGTTTCACTGACAGCTCTAGTTTTCCCTATTTTCAACTGAATGGAATCTTCCAGTCTGTGTTTAGCAGAAGTCCATTTTAACCCTTGTCCTGCTGAGCCCGGATATGCCTTATCTTTGAAACAATGTAGATCCAGATCAGATGGCTTCTGAAGAAGCCATCTGATCAGGATCTTCATTGTTTGCCATCCAGTTTATGCATTTGTTGCAATAATTTGCATCAAGTAATCTGATTGGCTGATCATCAGTAGTGGGTGTGACATATTTAAATATTCAGCAGAACAAGGGTTAAATTTTTAGGGTATCTGGTGAAGTTAATTTCAGAAATTCAGTTAACCCTTATCTTGCTGAATATTCATTTTAGCCACACCCATTTCTGACTTTGAACCAATCAGATTACTTAATGTTATTTATTCCTGCAAATTCATAAACTGAATGTCAAACAGTGTAGATCCTGATCAGATGGCTTCTTCAGAAGCCATCTGATCTGGATCTACACTGTTTGCAAAGATAGGGGTTGTCGTGAACAGCAAGATAAGGGTTAAAAATGGTTGAGCTTTGCAAACAGAGAAGGCTCTGGGCCTGCTCTGTTTGCCAGTGTATCCGTTTTTGGATTTCCTGTCTAAAATGAGTTAAAAGGAGGCATACTTTTTTAATACAGCAGGTTAAAGGTTAATTATTTGTTGGTGATATACAATTATGGATCAGAAGATTAAAAACTATACAATGGGCGTTTTCTTTTTGTTTGTTCTTTTATGCCAAACTCACTTGGAAGTTTTGTTTGTGTATTTTTAGCCATTTGCTGCACAGCAAGATGGATTTTAATCCAGTTTGTCCAGAACAGAATGTTCCCCTTTATGTATAGCAGGAGAGTGAGTATTTGAGTTTTAAGTCTCACTAACAGCTAAGGTCATACAGAGACACGACCTCTGTTTAAAGACTTATCCGAAAGTCTATAACAGGAGAGTATTTTGAAATATAGGGGTGTCGGGCTGAGATTTAGAATTTAGCTGAACTAAATGCTGACAGCGAAGACCCACAGTCTACATTGTCTGCCAGAGCCCCTTTTTGGAGTTTCCTTGACAATAAGGACCTACATGTACTCTTAGAAGGTAAGGATTTACTCCTGAATAAGGGTAGATCCTCTTCAAGAAGGGGCCAGTTTACAGAAAGCCAATGGGAAGTCATAAAAGATACCTCTTGTTAAACAAGAGGCCCATGGGCCACTATGCTTACCAGAGGTCATGTGGTTTATACCATATACAGGCAGTCATGTGACAACAATACCATGAATAATGTTTAATTGCCTCAGCTCCATAGAGGCTTTTCATGTAATTTGGTTTCAATCAGCACAGCTCTTTTACTGGAGAAGAAGATAAAAATACTGAATCTGAGCCATCCAAGACAAAGGTCAGTAATGACATTAACCTTTGGAATTGATTAACTTCCATTCATCTGATTGTAAACAATATTTCTGATGCGACCGGCTACCATGCAATCAGTAAAATCCACTGTCTTGCCCATTTTCGATACAAATGTCTAAGTGACCAAATTTGACCTTGACGTAAAACAGGTCAAGGTCAACTAAAGGCCATCATTTGAACAAATTTGGTAGGGCCTGAGTCCCCAATGCTACATGCCAAATTTCAAGGTCATCGGCTATTTGGTTCCCGAGAAGAAAATTCTTAAAGCTTTTCACCATATATGAGCATGGCGGCCATATTGGTCATGTGACCCAGTCCTTACGAACAAATTTCATTCCCTCTACCCATAGAGGCTCCACATGTAATTTGGTTTCAATCAACCCACCATTTTAAGTGGAGAATACGATAAAAAAAAAATAACTGAATCTGAGGCATCCAAGATAAAGGTGAGTAAATGACTTTGACCTTTGGAATTGATAAACTTCCATTCAGCTAACTGCAACTATCATTTTTGATGTCACAGCCTACCAGGCAATCAGAAATATCCACTATTTTGCCTTTTTTCCATACAAATGTTTAAGTGACCAAATTTGACCTTGACATAAAATAGGTCATGGTCAAACAAAAGGTCATCATTTGAACAAACTTGGTAGGGCCAGTCCCCGATGCTGCATACCAAGTTTCAAGATCATCGGCCATTCGGTTCTTGAGAAGAAGATATTCAAAGGTTTTTACCATATATGGGCATGTCGGCCATATTGGTCATGTGACCCAGTCGTCACGAACAAACTTTCGTTCCCCCATTCCATAGAGGCTCCACATGTAATTTGGTTTCAATTGGCCAAGTAGTTTAAGTGAAGAAGATAAAAATACTGAATCTGAGCCGTCCTGGACAAAGGTCAGTAAATGACCTCAACCTTTGGACTGATAAACTTCCATTCAGCTGATTGCAAATACCATTTCTGATGCCACTGGCTACCATGCAATCAGAAAAATCCATTTTCTGCCTTTTTCCATACAAATGTCTAAGTGACCAAATTTGACCTTGACGTAAATCAAGTCACGGTCAACCAAAGGTCATCATTTGAACAAACTTGGTAGGGCCAGAGATTTTTTAATGTTTTTACCATATATGGGCATGGTGGCCATATTGGTCATGTGACCCAGTCCTCACGAACAAACTTTCGTTCCCCCTTCCCATAGAGGCTCCACATGTAATTTGGTTTCAATTGGCCAAGTAGTTTCAGAGAAGATGTTTGAAAATGTTGATGACACAGACGATGACGGACCAATGCCTATACTATAAGCTCCCCTGGAGCCTTTGGCTCTGGTGAGCTAAAAAGCTGAAGTAAATGTCAGGTATATCCTTTCTCCTTAGTACATATTTTGTTTGTTTATATTGAGGTTTAACATCCCCGTAAAACACTGTTTAGGTAATTTTGGAGACGTTACTTCCAATTTTGTTGGACTTTTACCTGACGTTGAGATGATAATTATGATATCTCAAGACCTACCGCTTGAGCAAACCAATAGGGTTTATATGCAGGGAGGGCCCCGACTTGCACCACTTTGCCTGGGCAGGCTTAGACCTTAGCAGTTTACCAGTACTTGTGGTCGGTTTCAGCTGTGTGTGGTCTCCAAGCCCTACATATTTTGTATTTGGAAATATATCACAGTGAATCGAGCATAAATTTTATGACCTTTCATTATTAACTCATAAAATGCCAATCACTACAATTGTCGTCAGCCAGTTAATTTAAAAGTCCTTTTTACAAACAGTGTGGACTCGGATCAGACTGCTCCTCTAGGACCAGTCCAGAGGAGCAGTCTGATCTTGGCCCACTGCTTGTACAGATGGGCATTTTCAACCATTGGGATGACAATGCTTAGCGGAACCTCAGCGTAGCCTCAGTTTCGCTCAGCAGGGTCATCCCTCGGGTTGGATTCACCTATATGCAAAAGAACCCCATATTAGATCCTTATAGGGATGCATAAAACTGGCATATTTTTTAGAGAAAACAGGGCTTCACATTTCACATGAATTGCCAAGCAGACAACTGACATCAAAAGTCAATCCTGATTTTCCATGAAATATGGTGAAAAAAATCAGACTGCTGTCTACTTTGCAGTTGTGTATGTTAATTTTGGAGTTAAACAATGGACTGACAACATTTTTTTAATGGTTTTTTTTTTTTCAAAGAAATAAGCTAAGCATTTCATGTGAATCATCTCCTGGGCATTGACAAGGCTTGACGTGCAATGCAGACAATTCACCTTTAATGTCAAGCCTTATTTTTTAATGAAAAATAAGAAAATATAAATTGTCTTCTGCAATAGAATCGTGTGCAGTGCTTTTAGGGTTAATCTTTAAGATGCCAATCAAAACCATTGTCGTCTGGTTTGTCATCTGCTGGTAACTTAAAAAGTTATTGTTTGAAACAGTGTGGAACCAGATCAGACAGCTCCTAAAGGAGCAGTCTGACCAGGATCCACACTGTTGGCCTCTACGCAAAAATATGTTCACAAGTTTGCAAGAAGATTCAGTCGAGAACAAAAACAGACAAGATCCAGTTTTTCTCGGCAGCTTTACCCTTAAGATGCTGTGATAAACTACATCTGAAAATGTAGTCTGCTTATGTCGTCTGCTGAACTATTTTGGCAAACTTTTTAAAAATATTTCTGCATACAGGCAAACAGTGTGGGCCCAGATCAGACTGCTCCTGGAGGAGCAGTCTGATCTGGGTCCACACTTTTTGCAAAATGTCTTTTAAGGTAACCGGCAGATGGCAAAGCAGACGACAATTGTCGTGATTTGCATTTTATGGGTTAGGGGTGAAAATAAATATCATGAATATGAACTGAATGAAGGAAAGAAATGGAACATTTTCTAAAACTTTCATAATTTTATTTTTGGTAAGATGAATAAATCTGTATCAAGATTACATTGCTTACAACAAGGAAACTACAAATGTAAGAAAAAATCACAATTTTAAGCAATTATTATAGCTGGAAAGTACAAAACATGAAAACAAATCATAAATTTATATTAAATTGTGGTTTAACCACATGACAACCCTTTTGTGTAATTTTGTATCATCATGATTTTGTGTCATTTTGTGTCATCTCCAAGAGAAAGGGAGAGGAGAGTAAGAGGATTTGTATTCTTGTAAGAAACCATATTTGGGACTGTTCAAAAGTGGTTGTAAGACCACTTTTGAACAGTCCCAAAGGTGGTCTTTATATAGGAATTTAACTGTATATTATGTATTTAAAAATGACCATTCATGGTAATTTTCTGTATAATCTATTGAATTTTGGATCCAACTTTAAACCATGTTATATTTAAAAGTGCGTTATACTGCTAACAGTGTTATGGAGAGGTTGTATTCCAAAATTCATTGATATAATTAACCCAATTTGTACCAGAAACCCCCAAAACGGGTACCCTGGCAAACAGTGCAGGTCCAGATCAGACACGGCAGAATGCGACATCTGATCAGGGCCTCCACTGTTTGCTGAAAGTTCAGTCATTTTCCAAATAAATTTTGATGAATACACAACCTGACACCCCTAAATTTTGGAATGGACTACTGCTATATATAAGGAGGAAGATTTCATTTGGTACAAAAAGGGTTAACCCATTTGGTACCAGAAACCCTAAAACGGGTACCCTGGCAAACAGTGCAGGCCCAGATTTTGCGGCATCTGATCAGAGCCTACACTGTTTGCAAAAAGTTCAGCCATTTTCCTAATTAATTTTGAAGAAAACACAACCTGACACCCCTAAATTTTGAAATGGACTCCTGCTATATATAAGGAGGAAGATTCCATTTGGTACAAAAAGGGTTAACCCATTTGGTACCAGAAACCCTAAAACGGGTACCCTGGCAAACAGTGCAGGCCCAGATCAGACGCCACAGAATGCGACATCTGATCAGGGCCTCCACTGTTTGCTGAAAGTTCAGTCATTTTCCAAATAAATTTTGATGAGTACACAGCCTGACATCCCTAAATTTTGGAATGGACTCCTGCTATATATAAGGCAAAAGATTCCATTTGGTACTAAAAGGGTTAAGCAACACTCAACACTCAAAAAACAAGAAAAGCCAAAAAAAACAAAACAAAAAAACCACAAATTCTGACACTGTTAAAATATATGACATCATTCTAGTTCTTGGTCCAATTACACGTTTGTAACAAGTACCCACAATCTATGTCTTGGAGCAGAAATAAGAAAAATAATGTAGTGTTTATGAGGTCCGCTCCAAGACAGATTTATCTATACAGTCGAACTTCAATGGCTCAAACACCTTTGGGACCTCGAAAATCTGTTCGAGACAGGGGTAGTCCGAGCCACTGAGGTTACAGTAAGGAGGAATAACGGGATATTTGCGACACATTTTCGGTGTTCTATAATGAAAATGTATGCTGTGTGTACTCATTAGAATCGCCTCATCGAGGCGATTCTAATTAGTACACACAGCATACATTTGCAAGATAAAAGACTAAAATCTTCTTAATTATCCTCCAGTATTTCTTATGTAGAGGATTTCGCTAGGGGCTCAAGAATGGGTTCGACACATCCATGGTGAACGAGCCATCGGTGTTCGAGCCATCAAAGTTCTACTGTATTTTGAAAGAAGAGAGTAAATCAACATAATCAACAAATAATATGAAGTTCATGCAATTAATATCATCAATAATGGGTCTATGTGGCCTTGTGGGTATTACAAGAAATGTTTTCAGAGGAAAAAAATGTTCCCCCACCATAAATATATCTTAAACACCCATTTGACTTTAATAACTAGGTTTAAGTCACCAGAATGTAAGCTGCAAACAAACAGTCATTCAAAAAGTCAAATTCACCAAAATCTAATCAAATATGCGATGTGTTGTTAATATGTTGTACCAAGTTTTACTACAATTAATTAATTCGTTAATGAGATAGAGTGCAGACAAGCCATTTTTGATCCAAATTTGACTCTGTTGGGGGATGTGTGGCCTTGAAAAAGGTCAAGGTCACCAAAATATAATCAAACCTGGGGTATATTGAAATGATATACTGTACCAAGCTTGACAAAAATTAATCAATTTGTTAATGAGATAGAGTGTAGACAAGCCATTTTTGGCCCAAACTTGACTGTTTGTGGAAGGGGGTGGGGGGGGGGGGTGGGGTATGGGGGGATGTGACCTTGAAAAAAAGGTCAAGGTCACCAAAATCTAATCAAATCTGTGGTATATTGTAATGATATTATGTACATCAAATCTGCAGTATGATGTAATGATATATTGTACCAAGTTTGACTAAAATTACTCAATTCATTGATGAGATAGAGTGCAGACAAGCCATTTTAGGGCCAAAATTGACAGGTTTCAGGGACTGTGACCTTGAAAATGAGGTCAAGATCTTCAAACCTAATGACTGTTTTTCCCAATCCTAATGAGGTAACCATGCAAGTTTGGTCAGAATCCATCCACAGGTTGAGGAGATATAGTGCTTCAAACAGGCTACGCCGTATATAATTAACTACCAGTCACAACTTACAGATGACAATTTCAACATTTTTTTCTTTTTACAGCAATTACTGCTTATCACTACATGCGGATCATCCTAGCAGATGATGAAAATGTTCAATGTATATTTGCAAGTTTCAATGTCCTACATCAAATACTGTAGGAGTTGCGGAGACACAGACAGTATTATTTTACATACTATGCTACACATATAGTCAAAATGTTTAAGTTGTTCAAGGGGACATAATTCTGCAATAAGGGGCTGGATCAGAATCCAGTTTCTTTCCTGCACATGTTCAATGCATGCCTGAACTGTGCTGCAAATTTCAAATTGTGCTTTGAGGATAACTGGTAATCAGGATTAATCCTTCTTGGGTGCAAGTTTGAGGCTTTCTAAGCAAAGTCCTTTCAATTGATTGATACAGCAATTTGTCTGCAAGTTGAAGCCCCCTCCCCAATTAATGTAAAGGATTGTCTAATATAAGTGAAATATGCTTGAAATTGCCATTAAAGCCAGTTAACACATTTACTATGGTATGTTCATACCAATTTTGACTAGAATATTAAGACTAGCAAACTACACAGCAACTTGTTAAAACAACTATACTATGATAAGCAAATAAAATCATATAAAAATGATAAGAATATCAATGAGCTGGCACCTATAAAAACCTGCAAGAAAACTGGTGCAACCAGCGAAGACTGATCAGACTGCGCATGTGCACAGTCGGATCTGTCTTCGCTGGTCGCAAAAGCCTTCTATAGATTCTGCAAGGGCAAGAAGCAAGGAGGGGCTAGACATAACTTATGCACAGGCTGATCTGAGTCCACTGGACAGGTGCAGTCTACTCAGTCTTGGCTGGGCTCATAAGCCTTCTATAAGTTCTGCACCAGCAAGAAGCAAAGGTGAGCTAGGTGTGTCTGAGGCACAGGCTGATCTAAGTCTACTGTGCTTGTGCCCAGTCCTGAGACTAAGTCTGATCAGTCTTTCCTCATCTTAAAAGTCTTCTATAGGTTCTGCACAGACCTAAAGCAAAGGTGGGCCAGGCGTAACTGATGTACAGGCTGATCCGAGTCTTTTGCACATGTGCCCAGTCCTGAGTCCCAGTTCTATCAGTCTTTCCTGGTCTTAAAAGTTCTACAGATTCTGCATGGGCAAGAATAAAGCAGAGACTAGCAAGACATGACTGATGTACCGGTTGATCGGAGTTTTTTGTGTAAATGGAGTCTGATGAGTCTTTGCTGGTCACAAAAGCCTTCTGCAAGGACAAGAGGCAAAGACTGGCAAGGTGTCACATGGTTGGCACACACTGATCTGAGTCATTGTTGGTCTGACTGGCCTGCTTGTAGGTCATGGGCCAGTTTTTCAAAGCATTGTTAGCTTAATGAGCTCTTTAGCGGTCAAATTTTTAACTGTTCTAACAAATGCAATGTCTAAAATTTGGGTATTTTTCGCTGAAAAAATGTGAGCAGCTTTTGCATCTGCAAAAGCTGCTCACATTTTTTCAGCAAAAATATTAGCATATTTGTCATATTTAATGATCAAATTTTTAATGATATGTTAATTAAAGACGTCATTAGTTTTGAACAACTGGCCCCCTGGTCATTGGCCAGAACTTTTATCTTACCTGGTTATGAACTTCTTGAAGAGAAGATAAAACAAGAGGACCATGATGGTCCCGAGTGAGTTTTACGTCCCACCAAAAGCTAAGGTCATATGGAGACGGGACCTCGGTTTAAAGAATCATACAAGAGTCTGGAGAAGCCCTGGATCGATCCTGCGATCCTTGGTTTACAACCATGATGGTCCTATATCACTCACCTGAGCTAAGAGATTTACATGTGGGGCCCGAGGTGGAGCAATTTTCCGCCTCAGGGCTATAATTTGAACACTATTAGTGGAGGTCTTAATATCAAATATCATAGGCATGGGCCTTCTTGTTTCAGACAGGTTTTCCCTATGTAAGCTTTTTAAGCCGAGATATTGGGCCCTTTATGAAGTGGAGGGGGTGGGGCAAGGCCCCGGCACATCCCAGGGGACCCTAGGTTGGTGTCAATGAATGCGTCTTATCAGAAGGAACAAGAATATATATGGTTTAGGTGTGGGGATCTGAATGCCATTTTAACAAAAACAATGAAGGGTGAAATATATACCCATACAAGAAGGGTATCCACAAATTATTTTTCTTATTTCTGCATGCAGAAAAAAATATCAGTACTTTTCAGATGAAAAAAGAGCCTAATCTTGAGCTATGGTGAAAGTTTAACCTTTAACCTGCTGAATATTCAATTAAGCCACACCCATTTCTGTCTATAAACCAATCAAATTACTTGATGTAATTTACTGCTACAAATTCATAAACTAAATGCCAAACAGTGTAGATCGAGATCAGATGGCTTCTTCAGAAGCCATCTGATCAAGATCTACACTGTTTGCAAAGATAGGGCTTGTCGCCTACAGCAGGGTAAAGGTTAAGAGTTTAGGTCTTTCATTTAAAAGTTTAGACATATTTTGCTATGGATGCCAGCTCATTGTGTAAAAGATGTTCTCCTGTACATGTATAAAGGAAAAAGCACATCATGAATGCTGATTGGTTAATTGTGTCAAATGAGAGCAGCTGATTGGTTAGTAGTTAAACAGACAACAGTTGATTGGTTAATGGTTAGAAAGACAATATATAAACTGTAAATATAGGGACAACTTGACAAATTATTACACTGAAATTGAAAAAAGCAGAAATCACAAACATTTGCAAAAAATCTGTTTTGTCACATTTTATAACACACACTTATTGATCATTTCTAGTTATTAAGAAGTTCATCAGCTTCTTGTATTTACAGTGCATTTTCAGAAAACGGCAATTAGTTAACTAATTGCACGAGGGAAACCCCTAAAGGAGTACCTTGGCAGGCCCAGATCAGGAGTGCAGGCCCAGATCAGACGCCACAGAATGCCGTGTCTGATCAAGGCCTGCACTATTTGCTAACAGAATTTTCCATCAAAAATAGAATAAAAATGAAAAAAAAAAAAAAAATAGGCCTATCACCCCTTATATCAAATGGACTTTTGTGAGCAATTGTTTTATTGTTTCAATTTAACCCATTGTATACTACTGGACTCTCGCCTGTCTGGGCTTGAAGAAATAGATGGGCTGCATGATGCTTCCACGCAGAGCTGAGACCGACCCGCACACGGCTACTGGTAAACTGCTTAGAGGATCTAAGCCTGCCCAGGCAAAGCGGTGCGAGTTGAATCGTCCATGCTTATAAACCCTATTGGTTTTATTGGGCATCAGGGCTTGAGATGTCATTTCATCTCACTGTCGGGTAAAAGTCCCACAAAATTGGAAGCAATGTCCCTAAAATGACCTTTACTGTGTTGACGGGAACATTAAACCCCAAATCAAACAAATAAACTAGTGGACTCTTCCACTGCTATATGTTGGACAAGTCCATTTGTCATACTAGAGAAAGTGACCAGTGGGTCACGTATACCCCCGGCCAGCATCACCCTCTGATATATCTTTCGAGCTTGTATGTGATATGAATGAAGTCAAGAAGCTATAAGAATCTATAAATGTGCTTGTAAAAGCTGCCCCAAACATAAAATTTCTAAATGGACCAAGGGAGTGAGGGCATCAAATAGAACATACAGGCATCTATAAACTTTGTCATAAAACTTTAACCAAATGTAAAATTTCTAAGTCTGTGACCTTGAGGTCAAGGTCACTGTGGGTGGGGGAAGGGACATGCATCATGAAATCATTTATCAAAAATGAAGAGAATCTAACATGTGGTTACAGGGATATCAGCCATGAAAAAGGTTTAACACAAAACTTTGACGTAAAAGTAGATGAACAGACAGACAGACAGCCCTACCAGGGGCTTGACCCAGAGGCTTAGATATTCCATATGAAAGGTAATGCTATAGAGATATCCTTTACCAAACATGAAGAGAATCTAACATGAGGTTACAGAGATATCAGCAATGAAAAAGGTTTAACACAAAACTTTGACGTAAAATTAGATGAACAGACAGACAGACAGCCCACCCAGGGGCTTGACCCAGGGGCTTAGATATTCCATATGAAAGGTAATGCTATAGAGATATCCTGTAACAAACATGAAGAGAATCTAATATGTGGTTACAGAGATATCAGCAATGAAAAAGGTTTAACACAAAACTTTGACGTAAAAGTAGATGAACAGACAGATGGACAGACAGACAACCCACCCAGGGGCTTGACCCAGGTGCTTAGATACTCCATATGAAAGGTAATGCTATAGAGATATCCTGTACCAAATATGAAGAGAATCCAACCTGTGGTTACAGAGATATGAGCAATCAAAAAGGTTTAACGCAAAACTTTGACGTAAAGGTTGACGAACGACCGAACGAACGTACGAACGAACATACGAACGAACCAACGAACGGACGAACGGACGGAAAGACGAAAACTATATACCCCCTGACATACTTCGTATGCCGGGGGTATAATAAGGGGTGTCAGGCCTATATTTTCATTTTTATACTGCTTTTGACCGAAAATTCTGTTAGCAATGGGTGAAGCCCTCAAATTAGAAATCTTTTCATCATGTTAACAAGTCCATGTCATGAACCCCAATTAACCCTTTATGTACCAAATGGTATCTTCCTCCCTATATATAGCAGGAGTCCATTTCAAAAATTAGGGGTGTCAGGTTGTGTTCTTTTTTAAAACCTGTTTGGAAAATGGCTGAACGTTTTACAAACAGTGTAGGCCCTGATCAGAGGCCCCGTTCTGTGGCGTCTGATCTGGGCCTACACTGTTTGCCAGGGTACCCGTTTTGGGGTTTCTGGTACTAAATGGGTTAATATAGAGAAGACTGGGGTTTACAGGGATTTTCCTTATTTCTGCTCCAAGACATAGGTTGATGGTCCTCGCTAGAACCGCCTCAACAAGGCAGTTCCAACGAGCACAAACAACCTATTTGCTGGCCTCGGTAGCTCAGTTGGATGCGAGTCATATTAGTGATTAGGAGGATGCAGGTTCAATATACCTGCCTGGGGTCGGCAACATTCTTTGGTGGAGATTGATCATGAAATCTTTTCTATGGTCATTCTTTCTCTTCCGCAGATTTTAGAAGGGCAGCTGTCAGTTTCGGGCAAAAGAATGTGCATGGTACTAAACTCCATTCAGAAAATCTGAATCATCGAGTTTTTCGTTTCTTCCTTTTAAAACTCATTTTAGCCCATACATCACTATGGGAAAGTTTTAGACCTCACCCTCCGCCGACTTCTCCAGCAAGTCGTATGCCTCTGCGATAGTCAGGAAAGGCTGTGATTATTGGGAGAAAATTGCAAAACAAAGAAATGAGACCACAGACTAAGTCCATTTGACGATGATTGTCAGGTAAAATAATAAATATTCAAAACCATGTGATGCACTTTATAAATATATATGCAATTGCGATACACCTTATATTCGAATGGCTAGATAGAGGCTAACTAGGAACGGAGAGCCACTAGCGCGATGTGCTGTCAGCAGTGAGAAAAAAGAATTATACCGATATCAGATGTGGTGTCACAGCTAATGGTTTTCCATGAAGTGATCGTGCAAATAAAACCTAAACGCCCTTGTAATTTACAAGAGCAGTGACCACTTCTATATATGGTTTAAAAGGGTGTGTCAAACCTGACAGAATGTCTTAGTCTGTGAACGAAAATTTAGATTTTGCAATTTTTTCCAAATAATCAAAGCCTTTACAGCAGAGACATACGACTTGCTGGAGAAATCGGCGGAGGGTGAGGTCTAAAACTTTCCCATAGTGATGTATGGGCTAAAATGAATATTAAAAGCGAGAAAGAAAAAAATCGATGATTCAGATTTTCTGAACGGAGTTTAGTTAACAGATTACGTATAAGCCTTCCCAGGAAAAGTGTGGATAAGTAAACTGACTGGCTCAAAAATGACCCAAATAGTGTTGGCTGGGCTGTTAAACCCCAATACAAACAAACAAACCAACAACCTATGTTTGGAGTAAAAATCTAAAAATAAATAAGATATAGAGGATATTTGATTTTTTCAGTGTAAGATCGAATTTTATTTCATCGAATGAACACCAAAACTGTTATTTTCACGAGTGGCGTAGCCACGAGTGAAAATAGCAGTTTTGGTGTTCATGAGTGAAATAAAATTTGATCTTGCACTGAAAAAATCAAATTTTCTGTTTCTTACATGCTTCAAAAGGCAATATTTAGCGTCTTTAATGGTGTCGCTCACATTCGGAGAAAATTATCTTTGTTCCTGTTCGTTTCGCGTCAATATAGTGGTGTCCATCGTGTTTAGTGGGTATACTATTGGGTGTAAACTGAAAGTTTGCACCTGAGAAATGGCCTGGGATGGTATTATTATGAATGATTAATGAAATAATTGAGAGAGTAGTTTTCCAAAGAAGTTTTTGGCAAGTCTAACGTCCCGCGACAAAAGACCGTCCCCATCACACATTATCGGGCTATGCGTCAATAAGAACACATTTCAGTATTGTTCAGTTATATGACAAAGATAAAATTGAAATTAGAGTTAGATTTGAAGAAAAAAGTAGTCCCAAACAGTGAAAAATAAAAAATCGTATTTTCACTGTTTGAAACAGTGAAAATATCGATTTATATTTCACTGATAAATCTCTGTCATTCATTGAAAAGCATGTAAGAAATAAAAAATTTCCATAAGAAAAATATATGTTTTGGAGACATGACAGAATGCACTATGTCACATGGATGCATTTTCGTAATAAAAATATTGGATGGAAAATAATATAAATAAAAATAATACAGGCAATATATTTAAGGTTCATTAAGTATGTCCAAAAGTTTACAAACAAAGTTTGCCACTTGTGACCCAATGATGTTCATACTTCAATGAATGTTAACCCTTATCTTGCTGAATATTCATTTAAGCCACACCCATTTCTGTCTATCAATCAATCAAATTACTTGGTGTAATTTATAGCTACAAATTCATGAACTGAATGCCAAACAGTGTAGATCCTGATCAGATGGCTTCTTCAAAGCATCTGATCTGGATCTACACTGTTTGCAAAGATAGGGGTTGTTGTGAACAACAAGATAAGGGTAAAAACTATATTCATTTCTAAAATATCTGAATGCTAAAACTGCTTCATATAAATATTTTTAAAACTATTGACAGCAATCAGCAATATTATAAATATCTACACTATTTACTTTCATTGAGGAGGGCAAGACGAATAATACACCCTTATTCTGCTGAACACGACTACCCCTAAATTTGCAAACAGTGTAGATCCAGATCAGATGGCTTCTGTAGAAGCCATCTGATCAGGATCTTCACTGTTTGTCATGCAGTGTGTGAATTGAATTGAACTAACAAGTGTTGGAGAATCACCTGATCAAACTCAAGAACCCCCACCCCGATATTCACTCTGTTTGTAAACAAATGCCAAGCATAATAACTGTTGGCATGTTAACCACCGCCCTGTTAAGTACATATATTTTGTCACAACCATTCCCGAAAATCAATCAATCAAAATACTTGATGTAATGTATTCATTCAATTGACAATCTGCATGACAAACAGTGCAGATCAAATTGATTTTTTGGAAGCCATCTGATCAGGATCTACACGGATGTCAAAGGTAGTGGTTGTCGTGGTTAGCAGGAAAAGGGATAACCCTTAAGATGCCGAGAAAACTACATCTGAAAATGTTGTCTGCTGAATCTTCTTGCAATTATTTTAGAAATATTTTTTCATACGGGCAAACAATGTGGACCCAGATCAGTGTGTGTGTGTGTGTGAATTCGGGTTTAACGTCGCTTTCAACAATTTTTCAGTCATATCACGACGGTGTCTGGTTGCGACAGGGAGCTCAATGCTCACTTTTATAGCGCTGCCTCACTGAAGTATCATGTCCCAGACACATTACATGATACCACACCCAGTCACATTATCCTGACACTGGATCGACCAGTCCTAGCTCTACCCCGTAAATCTGAGTGCCAAACGAGGAGCAGCTAGTACCATTTTTAACGACTTTGGTATGTCGCGGCCCGGGATCGAACCCGTGACCTCCCATTCCCAGGAGCGGACACTCTACCAACTGAGCTATCGGGGCCGGTTGACCCAGATCAGACTGCTCCTTCAGGAGCAGTCTGATCTGGGTCCACACTGTTTGCAAAAATGACTTTTAAAGTAACCTGCAGACGACAAAGCAGACGACAACTGTCGTGATTGGTGTTTTATGGGTTAATACTTATATACTTTAAAATTCATCAGCAGGACAAACACAATGCTCAATCAACAATCACATGAAAAAAAAAAAATCAACAAACAAAAAAATATTTTTTCTGCTCAGAGCATTGTGTCCTTTTGATTTCAAGCACCCTTGGAGTGATCCCCCCTGAACAAATGCCTCTAACCCTGTATTCCAACTTTCAGCTGCACCGCGATATATACAGAAAAACTAAAGACAAAACAGCGAGCAATGTGCATTAATACACCACAAACTCATTATAACATGGTTCATTTTAACATGGTTTTGGATTTAACACAGTTTCAAGATGGATCCCAATAATGTATAGATTATATAGAAAAATGACCATAAATGGTCATTTTTCTATATAATCCATACATTTTTGTTTGGATATAACACGGTCATTTACTAACACGGTTTCTGTTTTGGACCCCATTAATAGTGTTATAAAGAGGTTGTGGTGTATAATCTGTACAAAGAACAGTCAAACTTTCAAGAGCTCAAACTGCCTTTGGAACTGCCGTAAAAATCGTAAAAGTTTAAACATCTTAAGGACGTGGTGTAATACTCCTAAAATTTTGACAAATTTGTTTCACGATCGAGAATGGAGTCCAAAAGGTGCAGAGAGAATGGCAAACAGTGAAGACCCTGATCAGACTGCTCCTATGGAGCAGTCTGATCTGGGTCTGCACTGTCTGCTTTGTCCTATCTGCCCCAATAATTAGGATCATTATATTATGAAAATGTGCTCTTGAGATATAAGAATCTTACATGGGTGTAAGGGGTGGATTGAAAAATCCATCCCAAGAGTCACTGTCTGGCATCACGAGGCTTGCCAAGGGATGCCAGACAGTGATCCCGAAGGATGAATTTTTGTGTCTAACCCTCACACCCATGCAATGTTCGTTTTCTTGAATACCTATCATTTCTGAGTGTTGTTTTATTTTTATAATGCTTCGATTTTCAACATCCGCCATATTTAGATGACAATAATGGGTCATTTTTGACGTCGCTGTACATGCACTGACGTCAAACCTAACAACGGCATATGATGTCCTATTCAACCAGTGCACATCAAACACATGAAAACACTCAATTTTAATCCTATTCCTGGGTAGGATAATCTGGGAAGGATAAGAATTTCTATCCCAGGGTTAAGTCGAGAATTTTCTTACCTGGGGAAAATTCTGGATTTTTATCCTATACCTGGGTAGGATAACCTGGGTAGGAAAAGATTTTCTATCCCACGGCTAAGTCCAGGATTTCCTTATCTGTTGTGCTAGAAGCCCAGGCCCAGAGGTTAGAAAACATTTTCCATGCTCAACTCAGCTGAGCATGAAATTTGTTAGGCTCATAACTATTAATATACAAACAAATCAGACAATTTTCCTGCTCAGATCAGCATATAATGTCATTTTTCCTGCTCATAAATTTTAAAATGCCAACATTTGTTGGCATTTTAAAATTTATGAGCAAGATAAATTTCATGCTCAGCTGAGCTGAGCATCAGAAAAGTTTTATAACCTTGGGACCAGGTATAGCGACTGATGGCTAAATATAGCATCATACAAGGCGACACAATGGAGACACACATTACAGATAGCTTTTTGGCCATCTGTAAAATCAAGTTACAATAAAAATCAAAACAAGAGGACCAAGCTAGCTTGGTCCTGTATCGCTCACCTGAGCTAACAGATTCAAAGTTTAAGGAAGTGCCAACCTTTACTGAAGGCAACGGGAGGACATGGTGATGACAGGGTATGCATTTTCTGAAAATCAAGTAGAATTTAACTCTATGATAAACAGGCTGACCTCACCGGTTTTCAAACTCATTCAAGCTTTTATTCCTGACTTGCTTTGAAAATCCTATCTAAACTGAAGTGGCTATGGTGATGAAAAGTTCAAAAACAAGAGTTTTCAAACTCCTCCAAGCTTTCTGCCTGACTTCCTTGTTTGTAAGTTTCATGAAGATCCGTTCAAAACTAAAGGGGCAGCAGTGATAACAATGTCGAAAATAGGCATTTTCAGCAATCAAAGGCACGTCACTCTATGATAAATGTGCCGACTTGGCCGGTATTGGAACTCACCTCAGGTTTTATTCCCAGCCACCTTACATGTAAGTTTCAGAAAGATCCGATCAGACTTGGCCAGTATTCAAACTCATCCAAGATTTTATTCCCAGCCACCTCACATTCAAGTTTCAGAAAGATCCGATCAAAACTGAAGGGGCTACGGTGATGACAAGGTCAAAATTTGGCATTTTTAGCAATCAAGGGGATGTTACTCTAAAATAAATGAGCTGACTTGGCCAGTTTTCGAACTCATCCGAGGTTTCATCCCCAGCCACCTTACATATAAGTTTCAGAAAAATCCGATCAAAACTGAAGGGGCTACAGTAATGACAAGGTCAAAAATCAACATTTTCAGCCATCAAAGGGACAGAACTCTAAGATAAATGGGCTGACTTGGCCTGTTTTCGAACTCATCCAAGATTTTATCCCCAGCCACCTTACATATAAGTTTCAGAAAGATCCGATCAAAACTGAAGGGGCTATGGTGATGACAAGGTCAAAAATCGGCATTTTCAGCAATCAAAGGGACGTAAATCAATGATAAATGGGCCAACTTGGCCGGTATTCAAACTTATCCTAGGTTTTATCTCCAGTCACCTTACATATAGGTTTCAGAAAGATTCGATCAAAACTGAAGGGGCTACGGTGCTGACAAGGTAAAAAATCGACATTTTCAGCCATCAAAGGGACATAACTATATAGTTAATGGGGCAACTTGGCCGGTTTTCGAACTCATCCGAGGTTTTATCCCCAGCCACCTTACATATAAGTTTCAGAAAGATCCGATCAAAACTGAAGGGGCTACAGTGTGGACAAGGTCAAAAATCAACATTTTCAGCAATCAAAGGGACCTAACTCTATGATAAATAGGCCACCTTTGCCGGTATGCGAACTCATCCGAGGCAATATCCCCAGCCACCTTGCATATAAGTTTCAGAAAGATCCGATCAAAACTGAAAGGGCTACGGTGATGACAAGGTCAAAAATCGGCATTTTCAGCAATCAAAGGGACGTTACTCTGTGATAAATGGACCAACATGGCTGGTTTTCGAACTCATCCAAGATTTTATCCCCAGCCACTTTACATATAAGTTTCAGAAAGATTCAATCAAAACTGAAAGGGCTACAGTGATGACAAGGTAAAAAATCAGCATTTTCAGCAATCAAAGGGACGTTACTCTACGATAAAAGGGCCGACTTGGTCGGTTTTCGAACTCATCCGAGATTTTATCCACAGCCACCTTACATATAAGTTTCAGAAAGATCCGATCAAAACTGAAGGGGCTACGGTGATGACAAGGTAAAAAATCGGCATTTTCAGCAATCAAAGGGACGTAACTCTATGATAAATTGGCAAACTTGGCCGGTTTTCGAACTCATCCGAGGTTTTTTCCCCAGCCACATTACATATAAGTTTCAGAAAGATCCGATCAAAACTGAAGGGGCTACGGTGATGACAAGGTCGAAAATGGGCATTTTCAGCAATCAAAGGGACGTAACTCTATGATAAATGGGCCGACTTGGCCGGTTTTCGAACTCATCCGAGTTTTTATCCCCAGTCACCTTACATATAAGTTTCAGAAAGATCCGATCAAAACTGAAGGCGCTACGGTGATGACAAGCATTTTCCCATAGTAAGTCTATGGGACCTTGTGGTTGTCATAGGAACCAAAGTTTTAGAGCGATTTCAAAAAAAAGTTTATGTCATCAATGCCCCACCAGAGGCATGCTACAGGTGAGAAATGATTGAGATCAGCCTGCAGGATACAGAGATATAGCTGCTCAAAAGTGTGGACGGACGACGGAGGACCCACTATACTATAAGCTCCCCTGGAGCCTTCGGCCCAGGTGAGCTAAAAATTCGGACGCCTTTAGATTTTGCTGTTATTCTCCAAAAAATTTTAACAACTTTGTTTCACGATCCAGCAAGGAGTCCAAAAGGTGCAGATGGAATGGCAAACAGTATAGACCCCTAATTTCAGAGCAGTCAGATCTGGATCTGTGCTGTTTACGTTAGCCTATCTGTCCAAATACTTAATACGATATATTGCATTATTTTACAAAAATGGCAACAATATATAAAATTAACACAGCATACAACCTTTTTTTTTTTTTAAGAAAATCAATCTAGGCACTGTAATTTTTTTTTTAAAGTGTCAGTCTAATTTGTATTTAAGCACATGTATAAGACAATCCACTTTTATCATTTCTCCGGAGAATTTCATTTAACCCATTTAGTACCAGAAACCCCAAAATGGGTACCCTGCCAAACAGTGCAGGCCCAGATCAGATGCTGCAGAAGGTGGCATCTGATCAGGGCCTCCACTGTTTGCTAGAAGTTCAGTCATTTTCCAAATAAATTTTGAAGAAAAACACCACCTGACACCCCTAAATTTGGAAATGGACTCCTGCTATATATAAGGAGGATGATTCCATTTGCTACAAAAAGGGTTACAGGGACTGGATAGGCCTATCCTTTTTACAAGGAGGACAACTCTTGTTTCTTTCCTAAAGCCCTATATTTACAAAAAAAAAAATGAAATGTTGAAAATTTCAAAAATGATTTCTGGGCCCAGATGTTCAAATCATTGTCAGTTTAATGAGCGTGTCACAGGCCAAAATATTTACCCTTAAGATGCTGAGAAAAAATTACAACTGAAAATGTCGTCTGCATATGTCGTCTGCTGAATCTTCTTGCAAACATTTTAGAAATATTTTTTCATACAGGCAAACAATGTGGACCCAGATCAGACTGCTCCTACAGGAGCAGTCTGATCTGGGTTCACACTGTCTGCAAAAAATCACTTTAAAGTAACCGTCAGACAGCAAAGCAGACGACAATTGTTTTGATTGACATGTTATGGGTTAACTATTCTGGCAAGTACAATGTCTAATACAGTGGATTTTTTGCTGAGAAAATGTGAGCAGCTTTTGCATTTGCAAAAGCTGCTCACATTTTCTCAGCAAACATGTCCGTATACTTTCATATTAAATGATTTAAGTTTGAATTTTTGTTTGTTTGTTTGTATTAGAGTTTAACAGCCCAGTCAATATTATTGAGGTCATTTTTGAGCCGGTCAGTTTACCTATCCACACTTTTCCTGGGCAAGCTTATACGTAAGTGGTTAACCAGTACAGTACACATTCTTTCGCCAGAAACTGACAACTACCCTTCTTGAATCAGGGGAAGGGAGAGAATGACCGTAGAAACCAAGTTTAAATGACATGTAAATTAACATCATTGTTAGTTTTGAACAACTAGGCCGAGAAAATGAAAAAATTCATTCCTACTCCAGCAATGTACAGTTGAACTTAAATGGGTCAAACAAATCTGGGATTATGAAAATTTTGTTTGAAACAGGGGTAGTTTGGATCAATGAAGGTTATTTACGAAGTCATGACAGGATGGATAATGGGGATAATATAGGAACATCTTTTTGATTTGGAAAATGTCGTCCCAAAATAACAATTTTGATTACACTTTCAGTTTTGTATCCCCAAAAGTTAATAACAAGACAAGGGCTTGGCCCCATAAAATCATTACGAAAACACGCCTTTTTAATTTTGACCCCCTTGAACCCCACTTTTATATAATAAAACTGGGGTTTACAGGGGCAAACCTTATTTTTCTTAAAGAAACATATCACAATATTTCATCTTTAAATTTTCATTTTTTCGGCGGTAAAGTTCACAGTGTATTTGTACAGGTGTGTTTTCGTAATGAAGCATATACACATAATATATCACATAAAGTCATGCAAGCATAGGATATAGGAACATAATAAGGGCAATGGATAGCCATTCAAAGGGAGGCAATTCCTTCAAAAAAATAGTTCTACCTCCATTTTTAAATAGGGGTGTCCTAAGGAAAAAATTGCTCCTGAGGACTCTTTTCTTAAACAAAAGAATTTGCTCCTGAAGAGCTCTTCACTTAAAGGAAAGAATTTGCTCCTGAGGAGCTCTTCTCTTAAAGGAAAGAATTTGCTGAAAGGAAAAATTTGCTTCTGAGGAGCTCTTCTCTCAACGAAAGAATTTGTTCATTTGAAGCTACATGTATTCTCTTGAAGGAAAGAATTTGCTCCCGAGGTCTTCTCTTAAAGGAAAGAATTTGCTCCTGAGAAGCTCTCCTCTTAAAGGAAAGAATTTGCTCCCAAGGGCTCTTCTCTTAAGGGAAAGAATTTGCTCCTGAGGAGCTCTTCACTTAAAGGAAAGAATCTGCTCCTGGGGAGCTCTTCTCTTAAAGAAGGAATTTGCTCCTGAGGAGCTCTTCACTTAAAGGAAAGAATTTGCTCCTGAGGAGCTCTTTTCTTAAAGGAAAGAATTTGCTCCTGAGGAGCTCTTCACTTAAAGGAAAAAAATTGCTCCTGAGGAACTCTTCTCTTAAAGGAAAGAATTTGCTCCTGAGGAACACTTTTCTTAAGGAAAGAATTTGCTCCTGAGGAGCTCTTCTCTTCAAGGAAAGAATTTGCTACTGAAGACCTCTCTTTGGAACAGTTTAATTGGCAAAACCTTGTAAACAAATGACATAAATATTATTGAAAATGTTGCCTCCATGGGCTTATGTGCCTTAGTAGATAAGAGCGCTGACTCTTAAACATTAGAGATCTCATAGGGTTTGAGCGTCACTCCTGTAACATGTGAGACGCCATGTATGGCAACAAAATATGGCACAAAACAAAAAGGAAATCCAGGCAAATCTTTGGGTAGAATTTTACATACTTTCTTGTTTCTTCACCAAAATCTACCACAAATGTTCCAAAATTAAAAAGTATCCATAACAAATAATTACTCCACCATCTCGTTAGAACATTATTTTGGGGGTCCAAAATAGAATCTGTGCAAGTTAAACAACTATGTTATTTACAAATAAAAATGTATAGATTATATAGAAAAATGACCTAAATGGTCAGTTCTCTACATGATCTCCATATTTTGGGGGGCAAAATTTAGGGTCATTTTTTTTTTCTATATGATTTGTAATGTTTTGGGATTCATATTTCAACGGTGTTATATCCAGAAACTTGCAATTATAAACAGTGTTATAAAAATGTTTACTTTTCAGGTGAAAATTTGTGATAGTTTTCTTAATTCTTATCCAAACATATAATGTGGGTGCTCATTAGAATGGCCTCATTGAGGCAGTTCTAACAAGTACCCACACTCTATGTTTATGAGTGAAAATTAGGAAAATAATGTCTACCCCTGTAAACCCTACTTTTCTCAGCAAAAAGTGGGGTTGAGAGGTGTATTCATTAGACAGACTTGTGAACCAGATGCTCGTTCCAATACAATCAAAATGTACACCATGACCTCATTATAACATGGTTCATTATAACATGGTTTTGGTTATAACACGGTTTTAAGATGGATCCCAAAAATGTATTGATTATATAGAAAAATGACCATAAATGGTCATTTTTCTATGTAATCCATACATTTTTGTTTGGATATAACACAGTTGCTTAACTAACACAGTTTCTGCTTTGGACTCCATTAATAGTGTTATAAAGAGGTTGGGGTGTATGATTATAAATGATTTGAGTCAGCGCAGGACAAAACCTACATGATGACGCGTGACCTTCAGATACCGGGATCAGTCTGCTCATTTACTCACTAAGACAAGAGATGCCGTGTATCTCTCCTTGAATAGCCCACAGGCTATAGAAGGTACGAGGGATCAGCAAAGGCTCTTTAGAGTGCTGCTTAGTTAATGAAAAATGACCAAATTAAACCAGTCCTTTGGTACAGGGCCCTATATAGTCAGAGAATAGTAGGACTCAAAAAGAACATCTTTGCATACCTCCTTCAATACGAGGCTCACAACATATCAATCAGCCCTTGAATCTCTCTTTGAATACCCCGCAGGCTATAGAAGGTACACATGATCAGCAAATGCGCAGGCTGATCTGAGTCTTTGCTGGTCGCACAAGCCTTAACGTAGGTTTTGTTGTGCACTAGCTCATTTAGAATGCAATGTTTGAAATTGACCAGTGGAAGTCAAAAGCATGCAAGAAAAGACATCCCATCATGAAGAATATAAGAATCTTATATGGGTGTCAGGGGTGGATGGAAAAATCTATCCCAAGGGTCACTGTCCGGCATCACGAGGCTTGCCGAATGAGTAAATTAGCAGACTGATCCGGGTATCTGAAGGATTCTTTTTCTTGCATACCTTCCATTTCTTAGCACGGATTTTTAATGCTGCAGTCACTTTGGTTACAGACGTCTGCCATATTGTGATGGCACTACAGGAACATTTAGTGACATCACGTAACGTGCATGACGTCAACCTTAACGACGCTGCACATGAGGTCGTAATCAACCAGTACATTTATCAAACACGTGAGAATATTCGATTTTGGGACGGAACAACAGGGTCAGAACATAAATTTCTATCCCAGGGTAAAATCACAGATTTCCTTGTCTGGTGTGCAAGAAATACAAGTCATGCCATTAGATATAAGTCCTTCCCTTACAAACTCTGTTTGGTACGAATCATACACAACTCAATACTTGTATAATGAAGGGTAAGAAGGATTATCAATATCACGTGAACAAGTCCGTGAAATGAAGACCCCCTTAAACCATACTTCATATAGGGAAAACTGGGGTTTACGGGGGGTATACATTATTTTTCTTATTTTTGCTCCAAGACATAGGTTGTGGGTACTCTTTAGAACCGCCTCAATGAGGCGGTTCTAACGAGTGCCCACAACCTATGTTTTGAGCATTTATAAGAAAAATATCAAGGATTTTTATCAGAAAACTAGCCATTTTGGAGATGTGAAAAAAGGTACTATGTCTCACGGGTGTGTTTTCGTAATGAAGGTAACCTTTAAGGGTAGCTTAACACTAAATATTGCTGAGCCGGGGAACCAGCACTTTGGGACAGAAGATTTGATAGAGGATCAAATACCAGCTGTGCATTTCATTGGTTATATAGGCTGGATTTATTTCATTTTAAGAAAAGGGTACTTATAGCAAAACAAAATAATAGATGCTTTGCAATTATATCTGCAAGCCCAAAAATATTGCTGCCACATTTTCATGGTCACCCCTTTGAGAAAAAATTGCCCTGTTATTCACTGCGGCGCTATACATCAACAATATGGCGGAAAATAGCTCAAAAAGGAGACGGGCTACATGTGGATTTTTTCTTTGGGATTTAGAGTTGCTCTACAAACCACCAAGGTTTGAAATATTTTGCATGTACAGTTTTTGTTGGAGATGGAAAAATGTTACTATTGTCGTCTATGGAAAATATTTAGTGGTAAGCTCCCTATACCAAAAGTGGGAAAATCAGCCCCACACTCCAGTTTTCAGTCATTACATCATATTTTCACACATTGGTAGGTTCTATCCAATTCTGTATCATAAAATGGATATTCCTGGCATGTGGTTTGCCATAGAAACTGTAAAAAAGTGTAAGGTTTGTGGTAATTTAGGTCTAACTGGGTGTTTTGATCAGTTTTTGCTTCTGATCTGTGCATTTTGAGGGGGGGGGGGGGTACTTTAAAGCCATGTTAATCAATTGTTAATGGGTTTGTTTTGGAAAAAGTCTTACAGTAAGTGTATAACCAGAAACACAAGAGAAAGGATCTACTCCATCTGGAATTTAACACTAAGGTTACCTGGTTTTTGGCCTTGGTCTCTAGCGAAAGCAAAACTTCAAAATTGTCTCTGCTGCAATATCGCGATAAGTTTTCTCATCTCTTATTGGTTCTTATTGATTAGATTCATGTTAAAGGGTCTGAACAGATATATATCCACTATTTCTCATGGTATTGAGGCATTTATAATCATTTTTGTCAAAGTTTTATCATCAAAATATCCTCAAAATGCCAATTTTACATAAAATAGGGGGTATAGGTGTGAAATTAGCCATAAATACCAGTTGGTATGCTGTTAAGGCATACTTTAGTGCATTTTAGGATTGAAGTGTTCCAAAGACATAGGAGAAGAACCACTGATGCCAGCCGGTGTCTGGGTTCCATTCCAGAAAGAGGTAAACTTTGCCCTTTTTCACAAAATATTGTTTGTTCGGCTTTCATTGTAGAATCTGAAAGCGATAACTTTTTCGCAAACTTCAAAGATTCTTTGTCACTGAACATTTATTATGCATGCTTAAATTATTAGATATGATCTAAATTTCTATTTGACAATGCTTTTGATGGATCATAAAGACAATAAGGGTTTGGTATAGGTAGCTTAACACTAAATATTGCTGAGCCGGGGAACCAGCACTTTGGGACAGAAGATTTGATAGAGGATCAAATACCAGCTGTGCATTTCATTGGTTATATAGGCTGGATTTATTTCATTTTAAGAAAAGGGTACTTATAGCAAAACAAAATAATAGATGCTTTGCAATTATATCTGCAAGCCCAAAAATATTGCTGCCACATTTTCATGGTCACCCCTTTGAGAAAAAATTGCCCTGTTATTCACTGCGGCGCTACACATCAACAATATGGCGGAAAATAGCTCAAAAAGGAGACGGGCTACATGTGGATTTTTTCTTTGGGATTTATTCAGCTAGAGTTGCTCTACAAACCACCAAGGTTTGAAATATTTTGCATGTACAGTTTTTGTTGGAGATGGAAAAATGTTACTATTGTCGTCTATGGAAAATATTTAGTGGTAAGCTCCCTATAATGCTGAGAAAAAACTACAGATCTGAAAATGTCGTCTGCATATGTCGTCTGCTGAATCTTCCAGCAAACTTTACAGAAATATTTTTTTCATACAGGCAAACTTGTTCATGTGATGAATAAATGAGCCATATGTGTTCGAGCCATTGAAAATGTAAAGAAAAACTCCTATATTAAGACCACCTCTGGGACTGTTCACAGTCCAAAAGGTGGTCTCTTATTAGGAGACACTGGGCGTAGAAAAGACTAAGAAAGAAAAACTGAAACCTTCTCAAAAAGCTTTGAAAAAAGAGAACCAGTCGTAATTTTTGGTGGTCTAAACAGCGGAATTTTTCTGCACATTTATTTAAGGAGAATGGGGACGAATTTCAAAAGGTAACAACTTTCAGGATTTCCTGTTCGCATTTCTATAAACCCTGTCCCACACTGAAAACGGGGTCTACTCTTAAAGGAAAGAATTTGCTCCTCAGGAGCAAATTCTTTCCTTTAAGAGTTGACCCCTGTTGACATGTGAGACAAAAACACTTTTGCAGGATGTGCCTCCCCTGAAAGTGTTCCCATTCTCCTTAACAGAAGATAAAAGAAATCCCTAAGACACCCCCAATTTGTCTCCTGTCTTGGCACAATGATCAACCTTCAATGGCTCAAACACCCCATATCTCATAATAATTTTTACGGTTCAAAGGTGTTTTTTTTTTGGTTTGGGTTTTACGGCCCTTTCAAGATTATTTCACTCATATCCAGCCGATCGTTAATCAAAGGTGGGCGAAAACCGGAGTACCCGGAGAAGAACAACCTGACCTTCCGTTGCAGAACTTGGCGTCTCACACGTGACCCGAGCGAGGCTCGAACCCACGGTGGTGAGAGACCTAATGACTAAGAGTCAGCGCTCTTATCCATTAGGCCACGGAGGCCCATTTCAAAGGTGTTAGAGCCATCAAAGTTCCACTGTAAATCTTGATCAACATGATCTGGGTAAGTAAATCAGGACCGAACTTGCAGTTATACCCCCAGATAAGAGGGGTATCTAAATATTTTCTCACCGAGGCGCTTCTAATGGGTACCCACAACATAATTATGTTTTCATGCAGAAATAAGAAAAATATAATGAGGCGCTTCTAATGAGTACCCACAACATATGTTTTCATGCAGAAATAAGAAAAATATCAAAACTTTTCGGATGAAAAAGGCGCCTCATCAGGAGCTATGCTTGCAGTGTAATATGGCCTATAATTCAAGAACCTGTTGCTCCACTTTGATGCTCTATGTTTTGATATAAAGGATCAGTCTCGCTATCACCACTTGTATGCGAGTTTGGTTTTGGCATATGAATAGCTTCATCATACGACGGCGGTGCTAAATCATACGACGGAGGAATTAAATCATTTTCCGACAAGTCTAACTCATCATCACTAACCGACTGTCCTTCATCTCTCGGGACAGTTAGATGATTAATACCATTCTGATGTCTGTTTTCATCATGGTTTTGATTACGATGATGGTGATGATGATGATGATGTAAATGTTCGCCAGTGCGACGATTCTGTCTGTTTGCACGACTTGACTGGACTGGATCATTAATAACATGAGTGGTTCCATCAATTTCAACAAAATGAGCAAAATCTTCATGGCTTCTGTTACACAAATGACAAGTATTGCTAGGATCCGTTGATCCCTCAACTTGGCTATCAGAGTTCACATTGACTACATGAGCATAATTCTCATGGATTCTGTTACAAACTGTACATCGACCGTCAGGTCCTATTGAATCTGAAACAAACAAAAGAAAAGTAATACGTCATGTCATGAGAAAACCCGGGGCCGGTTGTTCAAAACTAAAGACGTCATTAGTTAACCTATCGTTAAAACTTTGACCATTTATTATGGCAAATATGCTAATATTTTTGCAGAAAAAATGTGAGCAGCTTTTGCGGAAGCAAAAGCTGCTCACACTTTTTCAGCAAAAATACCAAAATTTTACATATTAAACTTGCTAGAACAGCTAACAATATGACCACTAACGAGCTCATTAAGCTAACGATGCTTTGAACAACTGGGCCCTGTTCATCAGGCCCAGAGGTTTAAAAACATTTTTCATGCTCAACTAAGCTGAGCATAAAATTTGTAATGCTCACAACTATTGAAATGGATCAGACAATTTTCCTGCTCGTATCAGCACAGGATGTCCACATCTTGCTCAGATCAGCACAGAGTGTCATTAATCCGGCTCATTAATTTTAAAATGCCAACGTTTGTTGGCATTTTAAAATTTTTGAGCAGGATAATTTCATGCTCAAGTACATTGAGCATGAAAAAAGTTTTATAACCTTGGGCCCAGGTAAGATACAAACACGTCTGAAGGAGCATACTGCTGCATCTAACCATGGGCTTTATATACGGTAAAATTCCTATATTAAGACAACGTTTGGGACTGTTTAAGTGGTCTTAAGATTATCCCTGACCATAGGACACTGTCGGCAGAAAACACAAAGAAAGATTAAGTGCACCCTTCAAAAAATAAGCTTTTTAAAGCAGAATTAGTCTCAATTTTAGGTGATCTTAATAGCGAAATTTTATTGTATTACTGTAACAAATCCGTGTGGTCTAGTGCATTCTTTCATATCCCGAAAAACAGTTACAGTTGAACCTCGATGGCTCGAACACCGATGGCTCATTTACCATGGATGTGGCGAACCCATTCTTGAGCCCCTAGCGAAATCCTCTACATAAGAAATAGTGGGGGATAATTATGGAGATTTTAGTCTTTTATCTTGCAAATGTATGCTGTGTGTACTCATTACAATCGCCTCGATGAGGCGATTCTAATGAGTACACACCGCATACATATTCATCATAGAGCACCAAAAAGATGTCAAAAAGTATCTCGTTATGCCTCCTGACAGTAACCTCAGTGGCTCGAACTACCCCTGTCTCGAACAGATTCTCGAGGTCCCAAAGGTGTTCGAGCCATTGAAGTTCGACTGTATTGAAATACAAGAGGATCAGACAATTTTCCTGCTCGTATCAGCACAGAATGTCCATATCCTGCTCAGATCAGCACATATTGTCACTTATCTCACTTGTAAAATTTTAAAATGCCAACGTTTGTGAGCAGGATAATTTCATGCTCAAGTATTTTGTTTGTTTGATTTGAGCTTTAACATCCCCATCAACACTGCAAAGGTCATTTTGGAGACGTTTCATGCTCAAGTAAGTTGAGCATGAAAAAAAAAAATTATAACCTTGGGCCCAGGTAAGACACAAACATGTCTGAAGGAGCATGCAGCTGCATCTAACCATGGGCTTTATATACGGTAAAATTCCTATATTAAGACAATGTTTCAGACTGTTTAAAAGTGGTCTTAAGACCACTTTTTAACAGTTCCAAAGGTGGTCCCTGACCAGAAGACACTGTCGGCAGAAAACACAAAGAAAGATTAAGTGCACCCTTCAAAAAATAAGCTTTTTAAAGCAGATTTAGTCTCAATTTTAGGTGATCTTAATAGCGAAATTTTATTGTATTACAGTAACAAATCTGTGTGGTTTAGCGCAGTCTTTCATATCCCGAAAAACAGTTACAGTTGAACCTTGATGGCTCGAACACCGATGGCTCGTTTACCATGGATGTGTCGAACCCATTCTTGAGCCCCTAGCTAAATCCTCTACATAAGAAATAGTGGGGGATAATTAAGGAGATTTTAGTCTTTTATCTTGCAAATGTATGCTGTGTGTACTCATTAGAAACGCCTCGATGAGGCGATTCTAATGAGTACACACAACATACATATTCATTCTAGAACGCCGAAAAGATGTCTAAAAGTATCTCGTTATGCCTCCTGACAGTAACCTCAATGGCTCGGACAACCCCTTGTCTCGAACAGATTTTCGAGGTCCCAAAGGTGTTCGAGCCATTGAAGTTCGACTGTATTTTACTGATGAAATTTTGCCAGATTTTACTTACCATAATGATCCTAAGTATTGGGACAGATAGGCCTGAGCAAACAGTGTAGACCCAAATCAGACTGGGCCTAAACAGACTGGGCCTAAACAGACAGTGCAAACCCAGATCAGAAGGAGCAGCCTGACACCTAAAGAAGCAGCCTGAACAAGGTCTACACTATTTGCCATTCTGTCTGCATCTTTTGGACTCATTGCTGGATCGAGAATTGTGTGAATTCGGGTTTAACGTCGCTTTCAACAATTTTTCAGTCAAATAACGACGGTGTCTGGTCGCGACAGGGAGCTCAATGCTCACTTTTATAGTGCTGCCTCACTGAAGTATCATGTCCCAGACACATTACATGATACCATACCCAGTCACATTATCCTGATACTGGGTCGACCAGTCCTAGCTCTACCCCGTAAATCTGAGTGCCAAGCGAGGAGCAGCTAGTACCACTCTTAAGGACTTTGGTATATCGCGGCCCGGGATCAAACCCGTGACCTCCCGTTCCCCAGAGCGGACACTCTACCAACTGAGCTATCGGGGTCGGTGCTGGATCGAGCAAGAAACTTGTTAAAATCTTAGGAGAATTATGGCAAGTCCCAAAGGTTTCCAAAATTTTATGATTTTTACGGTATTTATACACCACACATACAAACACCCACAACCTATGTCTTGGAGCAGAAATAAGCAAAATAATGTTTACTCCCATAAACCCCAGTTTTCTCTATATAAAGTGGGGTTTAGAGAAGTGTTCATTTCACAGACTTGTCAACATGATAGGACTTCCAAGGGCTTGTTTTATTTGAAAGAAATGTCTGAAATGTGCTCTTATCATGGTAATTAAGTGCAGTAAAATTCCTATATTAAGACCACCTTTGGGACTGTTCAAAAGTGGTCTTTAAGACCACTTTTGAACAGTCCCAAAGGTGGTCCATGACCAGAGGATATTGTGTGCAGTCAACAAAAAGAAAGAATAAGTGCACCCTTCAAAATAAGCTTTTTGAAGCAGAATTAGTCTTAATTTTAGGTGGTCTTCATAGCGGAATTTCATCGTACTCTTAATATAACATGCACTAGATATTCTATAGTATCTGGCTAAAATTTGTCCGGGGAGGGGTCGGATTGGGGTGGGGTAAGGGGGGGGGGGGGCTGGGGGAATGTAGAGGCTGGGTAAGAGTTAAAGGCATAAAAAAGCTAGTTTTAGCCTTTTTTGTTATTTAAGATGTGATGTTGCTTTTACAGGAATACACATTTTAAATATACAGTAAAACCTGTGATAGTGGCCACCTCTGTTAAGCAAGCAACCTGCATTAAGCAAGCATACTTTTGGTTACCGAAAAAAGGCAAATGCATTCAGATTCACCTATATTAAGCAAGCACCTGTTCTAAGCAAGCGCATTTTGGTTATCCTGTAGGTGCTTGCTTAATACAGGTTGGACTGTACAATAACATTCGATTTCAGGATTGACTGTTTAGCAATTGACCCACTGCATGCGGGAAACCACTAAATGGATACCTTGGCAAACAGTGCAGGCCCAGATCAGATGCCGCATAACGCGGCATCTGATCTGGGCCTGCACTATTTGCTAACAGAATTTTCTGTCAGAAATAGAATAAAAACGAAAAAAAAAAAGGTCTGACACCTCTGATATGACAAATGGACTTGTCCAACCTATAGCAATGGAAGAGTCCACTAGTATACAATGGGTTAACCCATTTATCAGTCTACCAAAAAAGTACTACATATAAATCTGAGTTATGTACAAAAAGTGGTCTCTCAAGACAGGTGGTCTCTTAAGGCAGGCAGGATAAATCAAGATGTTTTTTTTTTTCTTTTCTTTTTCTTTTTTTTTAAATCACACTATGCAATTTATGAGATCATTATTGAAATATATGAATTTATCTACAGAAAAGTGTTGCTTCTAAAAGGTTATTTTAAGATGAATTAAACAAGAGGCCCATGGGCCACTACGCTCACCAGAGGTCATGTGGATTATACCATATACAGGCAAGGTGCCCATCTTGGTCATGTGACAACAATACCACGAATAATGTTTAATTGCCTCACCCCCATAGAGGCTTTTCATGTATTTGGTTTCAATCAGCACAGTTCTTTTACTAGAGAAGAAGATAAAAATACTGAATCTGAGCCATCCAAGACAAAGGTCAGTAATGACCTTGACCTTTGGAATTAATAAACTTCCATTCAGCTAACTGCAAATATCATTTTTGATGTCACAGCCTACCAGACAATCAGAAATATCCACTTCTTTGCCATTTTTTCATACAAATGTCTAAGTTACCAAAGACCTTGACATAAAACAGGTCAAGCTCAACCAAAGGTCATCATTTGAACAAACTTGGTAGGACCAGTCCCTGATGCTGCATACCAAGTTTCAAGATTATCGGCCATTCGGTTCTTGAGAAGAAAAGTTTTTTTTTAAGGTTTTTACCATATATGGGCATGGCAGCCCATTTTGGTCATGTGACCCAATCCTCACAAACAAACTTTCGTTCCCTCATTCCATAGAGGCTCCACATGTAATTTGGTTTCAATTGGCTGAGTAGTTTAAGTGAAGAAGAAAATAAAAATACTGAAACTGAGCAATCCTGCACAAAGGTCGGTAAATGACCTTGACCTTTGGAACTGACAAAACTTCCATTCAGCTGATTGTAAATACCATTTCTGATGCCACTACAATCAGAAAATCCACTGTTTTGCCATTTTTCCATACAAATGTCTAAGTGACCAAATTTGACCTTGACTTAAAACAGGAAAAGGTCAACCAAAGGTCATCATTTGAACAAACTTGGTAGGGCCAGTGTCCCTGATGCTGCATAGCAAGTTTCAAGATTATCTGCCGTTCGGTTCTTGAGAAGAAAATTTTTAAACTTTTTTACCATATATGGGCATGGTGGCCATATTGGTCATGTGACCCAGTCCTCACGAACAAACTTTTGTTCCCCCATTCCATGTAATTTGGTTTCAATTGGCCAAGTAGTTTAAGTGAAGAAGAAGATAAAAATACTGAAACTGAGCCGTCTTGGACAAAGGTTGGTAAATGACCTTGACCTCTGAAAATGATAAACTTCCATTCAGCTGATTGCAAATACCATTTCAAGACAATCGGCTATTCGGTTCTTGAGAAGAAGATTTTTAAAGGTTTTCACCATATATGGGCATGGCGGCCATATTGGTCATGTGGCCCAGTCCTCACTAACAAACTTTCGTTCCCCGTTCCCATAGAGGCTCCACATGTAATTTGGTTTCAATTGACAAGTAGTTTCAGAGGAGATGCTGTTTGAAAATGTTGACGACGCAGACGCAGACACGGACGACGACGACGGACCAATGCCTATACTATAAGCTCCCCCGGAGCCTTCGGCTCTGTTGAGCTAAAAAAAAATGCCAAAACCAAACAAACTGAAAATTAATTTAAATGTATGATAATGAGAAAACTATGAATTCAAAAGATTTTGGAAAAAAGGTGTTTTAAAATGAAACAATTAAAAATAGATACTGAATATGTTCAAGTCGCAGTGGTAGTTTGCCGAGACGCCAATAAAAGTCATGGTTGTAGTTTGCGGAGCCGCCGATACAAGATGCAATGACAGTTTGCCAAGACGACTGTAATTCGTTCAGTATTTCTCGTGCCTATTCAAACGCTAAGCATACTCACGCATTATGACCCAACAATCCAATTAGCATCAATCAGTGCACGTATTGATTATAATTGGCAAACAATTAATTTTAATCCCCACACTTGTCATAATCTGCGTCATAATTCGGTTTCCAAAGACAAGATGAAGAGAGATAATTATTGGTACTGGTGCACCGGTTGTTCTTTCAGTGTCACAGTAAACTTATTTGGTCGCACACGGCAGGGAAATTTTACAATTTGGACAAGTTTTAAGTATTCGTTGGTCGCTTTGGGCAGGTGGGCGCTCAGGACAGGGAATTTAACATTGAAAATCATTTGGGATGATTGCATGGCGGTTGTTCAAGACAGGAAATCGCTTAAGACAGGTGGTCAACCCCACAGGTTCAACTGTACTAATGTCCATGTGACTATCACTGATTTCAGTCCCCGCCCATCCGGGCTTGAAAAAATATAAGGGCTGCATGATGCTTCTACACAGAGCTGAAACCAACTCACACGTGAGTACTGGTAAAACGCTGAGAGGATCTAAGCCTGCCCAGGTAAAGCGGTGCGAGTTGGCCCGTCCATGCTTATAAACCCTATTGGTTTCATTGGGCGGCAGGGCTTGAGATGTCATTTCATCTCAAAGTCGGGTAAAAGTCCCACAAAATTGGAAGCAACGTCCCAAAAATGACATTTACAGTGTTGACGGGGACGTTAAACCTCAAATCAAACAAACAAACTGATCACACAAGTAGCCTTTGTACGAAATCACGGAACCGGTCATCTAAATCTGTGCTATTCTCCTCCGTGTGACATCAGAGTGCTCTGTAAAAAGCTTGTTACAGTCGAACTTAGATGGCTCGATCCGCTTTGGGACCATGAACATGTTTTCGAGACAGCGGTAGTTTGAGGCACTGAAGGTTACTGCCAAGAGGCATACCGAGATACTTTTGAACAGCTTTTGATGTTATATAATGAAAATGTTTGCTGTGTGTACTCATAAGAATCACCTCACCGAGGCATACATTTGCAAGATAAAAGACTAAAATCTCCTTAATCATCCCCCACCATTTCTTATCTTGAGGATTTCCCTAGGGGCTCAAGAACCAGTTCGACCCAGCCATGGTAAACGAGCCATCGGTGTTCGAGCCATCGAAGTTCTACTGTATCTGTAAAATCTGGACTGTTTTTTTTTTATTTTGGTTTTGAGGCCCTTTCAAGATTATTTCACTCATATCGAGCCGATCGTTAATCAGAGGTGGGCGAAAACCGGAGTACCCGGAGAAATTCCACCTGACCTTCTGTTGCAGAACTTGGCGTCTCACATGTGACCCCAGCGAGGCTCGAACTACAGCGGTGAGAGACCTAATGATCAAGAGTCAGCGCTCTTAACCACTAGGCCACGGAGGCCCGTTAAAATCTGGACTGGGCTCATGTACTGTGACACAGGCAGTGTAGACCCAGATCAGACACAGTCTCTGATCATGGTCTACATCTTTTGCATAACTTACAGGACTTTAACCCGTTTTGTACCAGAAACCCCAAAACAGGTACCCTGGCAAACAGTGCAGGCCCAGATCAGACGCCGCAGAATGCGGTGTCTGATCAGGGCCTACACTGTTTGTAAAAAGTTGAGCCAATTTCCAAATAAATTTTGAAGGAAACACAACCTGACACCCCTTAATTTTGAAATGGACTTGTGTTATATACAAATTGGAAGATTCCATTTGGTACAAATAGGGTTACAGGACTTCAAGGGTTAAATGAGAATGTCTAGGTCCCTGTTCAGGACTTTTTGAATATTTCAAGTTCAGAGACAATTGACCCAGTGGGCCACAAGGTTATAAACATTTATTCATGCTCAACTCACTTGAGCATGCAATTTGTCCTGCTCACAAATTTTAAAATGCTGACAATAATTTTTGAGCAGGACAAACAACATTCTTATAAAATACCTTCGCTTCTTTGTATTTTGATTTTTATGAGCATTACAACTTTCATGCTCACTTCAGGGGCCAGTTGTTCAAAACTAACGACGTCGTTAGTTAGAGTATTGTTAAAACTTTGATCATTATTATGGCAAATATGCTAATATTTTTGCTAAAAAAATGTGAGCAGCTTTTGCATTCGCAAAAGCTGCTCACATTTTTTTTTAGCAAAAATACCAAAAATTTCAATATTAAACTTCCTACAACAGTTAACAATATGACCACTAACGCGCTCGTTAAGCTAACAACGCTTTGAACAACTGGCCCCAGAAGAGCATGAAAGAAGTTCCGTAACCTCTGACCTGTGCTGCTTCGGCTTCAGTTTAGTTCAGTGTTAACCCATACAAGAGGCTGAATGAGCCTAAACCGCTCACCTGAGGAACTTAAGTTTTAACAATTCACAGACTTGACTACTAAATCTGCTAATAGAATCCAGCCCATTGACCCTTACAGGATATAAGTCATCATTATTGCATTGCATTCCAAGTTTGAGACTTCTAGCTTCTATAGTTCCTGAGAAATCTTTGACGAAAATTTAACATTGGTCAAAATGGAGAGAAAGAAGAATGAAAGAACAGATGAACAAATAAGCTGAGAAAGCCCAATGTCTCTTACACAAAATAAGTCATCATTATTCTATTGAATACCAAATTTGATGCTTCTAGCTTTTATAGTTCCTGAGAAATCTTTGATTAAAAATTTAACATTGGTCTATTATCTCTATATGGAGAGAAAGAAGAATGAAGGAACAAATGAACCAGACTAGCTCCAAAACCTAATGCAGCCTTTCCCCTTGCCCAATGGTGCTACACATAAAATTTAAACAAGATTGGTCGACTGCCTTCTGAGATATGCTTCATTGAAAGTGTGGACGACGGATGGACGGATGACAGACGACGGACTCCGGAGCCTTGGTATACTATCAGCTCACTGGAGCCTTTGGCTCAGGTGAGCTAAAAATTCAAGTCGCTATTTCTGTCACAACATTTTCCCTACGTTAAGTCTATGGGCAAATTTTTTTTTCTCTCAAGGTCACGTAACTCCGAGGTCAATATTCCGATTCGGCCCAAAATCGAACTTAACCGAGATTTTATGTCTGTCCTCGTTACCTGTAAGTTTGAAGCTGATATGAATAAAAATAAAGTTGCTATCGTGGTCACAACATATTTTTTTTATGCTCAAGGGCAGGTAACTCCAAGGCAAATATTCCGATTCGGCCCAAAATCGGACTTAACTGAGATTTTATGTCTGTCCTCGTTACCTGCAAGTTTGAAGCTGATCTGAAAAAAATTCAAGTCGCTATCGTAGTCGCAACATTTTCCCTAATTAAGTCTATGGGCAAATTTTTTGTCGCTCAAGGTCACGTAACTCCGAGGTCAATATTCCGATTCGGCCCAAAATTGAACTTAACCGAGATTTTATGCCTGTCCTCGTAACCTGCAAGTTTGAAGCTGATATGAATAAAAATAAAGTTGCTATCTTGGTCACAACGTATTTTTTTATGCTCAAGGGCAGGTAACTCCAAGGCAAATATTCCGATTCGGCGCAAAATCGAGCTTAACCGAGATTTTATGTCTGTCCTCGTTACCTGCAAGTTTGAAGCTGATCTGAAAAAAATTCAAGTCGCTATCGTAGTCCCAACATTTTCCCTAATTAAGTCTATGGGCAAATTTTTTGTCGCTCAAGGTCACGTAACTCCAAGGTCAATATTCCGATTCGGCCCAAAATTGAACTTAACCGAGATTTTATGCCTGTCCTCGTTACCTGCAAGTTTGAAGCTGATATGAATAAAAATAAAGTTGCTATCGTGGTCACAACATATTTTTTTATGCTCAAGGGCAGGTAACTCCAAGGCAAATAATCCAATTCGGCCCAAAATCGAACTTAACCGAGATTTTATGTCTGTCCTCGTTACCTGCAAGTTTGAAGCTGATCTGAAAAAAATTCAAGTCGCTGTCGTAGTCACAACATTTTCCCTATGTAAAGTCTATGGGCAAATTTTTTGTCGCTCAAGGTCATGTAACTCCGAGGTCATTATTCCGATTCAAACTTAACTGAGATTTTATGCCTGTCCGCGTTACCTGCAAGTTTGAAGCTGATCTGAATAAAAATAAAGTTGCTATCGTGGTCAAAACGTATTTTTTTATGCTCAAGGGCAGGTAACTCCAAGGCAAATAATCCGATTCGGCCCAAAATCGAACTTGACCGAGATTTTATGCCTGTACTGGTTATCTGCAAGAATGAAGTCGATCAGAAAAAAATTGACGGAGCTAGAGTGATGACAAGCTTTTTCCTATATGTGAAGTCTATGGGAGCTAGATGTTGCCATGGCAACCAGAGTTCCACTCAGATCTGCCTGAAAACCTAATGAAGCCTTTCCACTTGCCCAATAATGTGACACATGAAATTTGATCAAAGTTGGCCAAGTAGTCTTTAAGATATACATTTTTGAAATTCCCATTAACCCTAATGCAAAAACACACAAGGGCAGGTAACTCCTAAGTGAATGATCCGATTCTGCCAGTTATCGAACTTGACTGAGATTTCATGGCTGTGCTGGTTATCTGCAAAAAATAAAGCCAATCTGAAAATAATTGAAGCAGCTACGGTGATGACAACATTCTCCCCATGTTAAGTCAATAGGCAATTTTTTCAACGCTCAAGGGCACGTAACTCCTGAGTGAATAATCCGATTCAGCCCAAAATCGAACTTGATCGAGATTTCATGCCTGTCCTCGTTATCTGCAAGAATGAAGTCGATCAGAAAAAAAATGACGGAGCTAGAGTGATGACAAGCTTTTTCCTATGTTAAGAACGCTCAAGGGCACGTAACTCCTGAGTAAATAATCCGATTCAGCCCAAAATCGAACTTGGTTGAGATTTCAAGCCTGTCCTCGTTATCTGCAAGAATGAAGACGATCAGAAAAAAATTGACGGAGCTAGAGTGATGACAAACTTTTTCCTATGTTAAGTCTATGGGAGCTATTTGTTGCCATGGCAACCAGAGTTCCAATCCGATCTGCCCGAAAACAGTATGCAGCCTTTCCCCCTACCTGATAATGCTTCACATGAAATTTGATCAAGATTGGCCCACTGATTCCGGAGATATACTTCTTTGAAAGTGTGGACGACGACGGACGACGGACGCCGGCTCGTGGTATACTAATACCTCACATGAGCCTTCGGCTCAGGTGAGCTAAAAATGCCAATAACGACAATTGTCGTCTGCTTTGTCGTCTGCCAAGTACTTTAAGATTACTTTTTTGCAAACAGTGTGGACCGAGATCAGACGATCAGATTGCCCCTCTAGGAGCAGTCTGATCTAGGTCCACACTAATTGCCTATATGGAAAAAAATATTTTTAACTAGAAATGCGTCCACAGGACACGGATGCCCCCATCTCACGGGGGTAATACCATTTTCTATACCTGTGTTGTCGACCGAGCCGGTACTGTGTAAAGCTGCTGTCGACCGAGAAATACGGCTTTCGACCGAGCAGTACGGATGTCGACAGAGGGGGGTCTTCGATTTTGATGCACTTGGAGAGGCGAAAACGTTAGTTTAAACATTTACAAACGATGTCGGTGTTTTAAAGAGACAAGCTGTTAATTGTCTGTTCACTTATAGAGAGTCGTGAGTCTGAAAAACACTATAAAATACCGGTTCTTTCGAAAAAAAATCAGTTTTCACAGAATTTCATTAATCTAATGTTTTATGAAAAGTAGGAAAGCAATAAAACACCATATATATTTTATCTACCATTTACGCTTCGACAACAACGTGGGTTTGACCAAATTCATGCACTCTGGGAGTTTTTATAGACCTTTGAAAAATGTCGGGATACGGATGTCGATTATTAGAAATACGACCGTCGATGGTATCCTAGTCTGATTGATACGACTGTCGACGAAATATACAAACTACATTTCATGTACTGCTGTTAAAATACTTGATTTATTCTATGATTATTAGTAAAATCTTCACTATAAGGCAGATTTCACTGGGAGCCATAGAGAAAAATGTATGTTTTGTGCGAACTGGTGTCTTAAAGTCGCAACAATCACCAAGAATAACTCCGTCCTTAACTCTCCCATATTTAGTTTACACAACAGGCTACAAGGCTGGTCACTGATGTAAACACTTGAACATGTAATTGCCAAATCAGATTGAAATTAAACTGCAAAAAAATGTTGTAAACCTGTGCAAATGCTCTTGAAGAATAATGTCGGAAAGATCACAGGCGCTTGAAGTTTAAATGCTTAAACCTTTCAACCTTTCAAATTTGTTTGAAAGGCCATAACGAAATTGAATATTGACTACGTCAATATTAACATTCATGTTTAAGTTTTTTTTTTTTTTTTTTTTTTGGGGGGTGGGGGGGGGGGGGGGGTTACGGCCCTTTCAAGATTATTTCACTCATATCGAGCCGATCGTTAATCAGAGGTGGGCGAAAACCGGAGTACCCGGAGAAAAACCACCTGACCTTCCGTTGAAGAACTTGGCGTCTCACATGTGACCCGAGCGAGGCTCGAACCACAGCGGTGAGAGACCTAATAATCAAGAGTCTGCGCTCTTAACCACTAGGCCACGGAGGCCCGTTGTTTAGGTTTTGAGCTCAGAACTTCAAGCGCATGTGCAGAGATGAATATTTCTCAACAAATGCCATGACAAACAGTAGGGTTGATCAGCAGACTTTACGAAAACGTGCCTATTAAAATAAATTGAAAATTTTACCCTAAAAACAATCATAGCACTGAGAGTACTGCTGGGTCGATTGTCTCTGGGTGTAGTCAGGAAAAATGGGCCTGAGCGTGGACTGTTTCGTTTAGCCCTTAAACTCCTTTACTGAAAGCAAACCGTTTAGACCATGATCAGACGCTGCGTTTTTCTGCGCCTGACCCTTAAATTCCTATACTCTAAGCAAACAGCGAAGACCCTGATCAGACGCCGCGTTCTGTGGCGTCTGATCTGGGTCTACACTGTTTGCCTAGCCCAACCCATGATTCCAGCCCAGATTTTGCAGTTAACCTTTTCACGTAAACACGCTGACCTCACTGCGATAAAATTCTATAAATAATCTGCGTGGATTCTTACAAATCAGTGATAGTCACGTGGACTCCAGCACTAATAGAGGTTTTGTCCTTTATATCTTTAGGTCGATTGATAAACAATCGACCAAAAAATGAAAAATTTCAGAAAAAAAAATATCTGATACTTTTTATATTTCTGCTCAAAAATAGAATGTGTGAACGCGCGGTTCTAACAAGTATACCCAGAATCTGTGTATATGGGCAGAAATATGAAAAATAAGGTTTACCCCTGTAAACCCCGGTTTCACTATATAAAAGTGGGGTTCAAGGGGGTCAGAATTATATAGGGGTGTTTTCGTGAAGAGCTCCTTTGCCGACTACCCAAAATTCCTAAGCAGGAAAGCTCTTCAGTCCACGTGACTATCACAGACTTGTCCGAATTACTTTTTTTTTTATAGAAAACAGCCGCAGTGACTGAGGTCAGAGTGTTGTGTAAGAGGGTTATCTTGGAATCATAGGTTGAGCTTGGCAAACAGTGAAGACCAAGACCAGACGCCACAGAATGCGGCGTCTGATCAAGATTTGCACTATATACTTAAAAATCGGATTTCAAGGGTAAATTAAGCAGTTTAAATCACAGTCCAGGACTTTTTCCGACCTATAGTCAGCGACAATAGACCCACCAGTACTCCTAGTGCTTTGATTTTGCGTTTGTTATGTGTGCGCAAGTGCATATTTAAGTAAAGGAGGTATAAATGGTTAACGCTGAGCAGAAATCGACCGTACATGAGTAGTGGTAAACCGCTTAGTGGGTCTTAGCCTGCCCAGGCAAAGTGGTGCGAGTTGGACCGACCGTGCATATAATGACATTTTATCTCAATGTCGGGTAAAAGTCCCACAATATTGAAAGCAGCGTCTCCAAAATGACCGAAATAGTGTTGACGGGAACGTTAAACCTCCCTCAAACAAACAAACATAACCACATAACTGTACCGACATGTTAAGATAGTTTATCAGTTGTCTATGTTGATATTAGAACAGACTTTTTGTCATTCCTAACGGGGATTCACTGGGCAGTGTCTTGACATGTCCCGTTCTTAGCTGTATTTGAAACAAAAGTCACCTATCAGCGGTAATATGGTTTCTAATAAGTTGTTTGGAATTGTGGGTATACAAATGCTCACGGTTGGTCAATGTCAGTATGGTCGTCGTCATTTCCTCACAAGATGCAGTTTTGCAGCCAGTGTCGGACCCTGGATAACACAACGCAGAACTGTTCAAGACCGCTGTATCCTATAACTTGTCTACGGAAGGCTTTCTAAGATTTTTTTTAAAAAGCTACACGTGTATATTTAAACGAAATTTAGTAATCGGCATAATATGATTTAATAGAGAAGAAGAAAAAGAAGAAGAAGAAGAAGAAGAAGAAGAAGAAGAAGAAGAAGAAGAAGAAGAAGAAGACAGTATAGATGAGTTTAGGCTGATTAACTTCCTTGGTAATGCTGCGCATGCGCAGTCTTGTGTGGCAAAAAGTAATCAGTCAAGCGTGCGTGTGTACAGTAAACTAAGGAAAAATAAGATTTTTTAAGCATAGTGTTTGTCATTTCATCCACAACATTCATAGACTTTTAAACTGCAGTTCAGTGCCTCCCCCCCCACCCCGCCCATCAGGGCTTGAAAAAATACATGGGCTGCATGATGCTTCCGCGCAGAGCTGAAACCGACCCGCACACGAGTACTGGTAAACCGCTTAGAGGATCTAAGCCTGCCCAGGCAAAGGTACGAGTCGGTCCGTCCAAGTAAATAAACCCTATTGGTTCATTTGGGCGACAGGGCTTGAGATGTCATTTCATCTCAAGGTCGGGTAAAAGTCCCACAAAATTGGAAGCAACGTCTCCAAAATGACATTTACAGAGTTTACGGGGACGTTAAGCCTCAAATCAAACAAACAAATCCTCTTCTTGAGATGTATGGAGTACCTAGCAGATTTAGATATATCTCCTGGCCCCCGCCCATTGGGGCTTGGAGAAATAGATTTGGCTGCATGAGCTGCGAGTACTGGTAAATCGTTTAGAAGGTCTAAGTCTGTCCAATGGGCGACAGGGATTGAGATGTTTGTTTGTTTGTATTTGAATTTAACAGCACAGTCAACACTAATTTAGGTCATTTTTGAGCCGGTCAGTTTACCTATCTACACTTTTCCTGGGCAGGCTTATACGTAAGCAGTTAACCGGTACAGTGCACATCCTTTCGCCAGAAACTGACAACTGCACTGCTTGAATCAGCGGAAGGGAGAGAATGACTATAGAAAATATTTCATGATCAATCTCCACGAAAGAATGTTGCCGACCCCGGCAGGTATCGAACCCGCTTCCTCCTGATCATCAGTCAGACGCGCATCCGACTGAGCTACCGAAGCCGGCGGGATTGAGATGTCATTTAATCTCAATGAAGGCTTAATGACCAACATAACTTGAAGCAACGTCTCCAAAATGCCCTAAATAACATTGAAGGGGACGTTAAACCTCAAATCAAACAAAACATATCTCTCCCACACCATAGGCCACCACTAAGCCTACCCGACATTACCTCCCCCTCCATCCCGGCTTTTATTACACACCTAAATTGAAAATCTGACGCGAATAGTCGAGTTTTTTTTTTGTTTGTTTTTTTTTGCAAAGGAAGCAGTCATTATTCATTAGGTTTATATGCAGAGGAGAATTATGGATATCCATAATTCGATTTATGGATATCAATAAATCAGCCGAATAATGGATATCCATAATTCGAATTAAGGATATCCATAATTCGATTAATGGATATCCATATTTCGATCTAAATTAATGATATCCATAAAACGATTTATGGATAGCCATAATTCGATTTATGGATATCCATAATTTGATTTATGGATATCCGTAAATCAGCCGAACAATGGATATCCAAAATTCGATTTATGGATATCAATAAATCGAATAATGGATATCCTTTATTCGATTTATGTATATCATTAATTCACATCGATTTATGGATATCCATAATTCTAATTATGGATATCCATAAAAAATTATGGATATCCATAAATACGGAATAAATAGTCAATGAAACTTTTCGCACTGAATTTTGCTTATATCTGCTCTAAACATAGATTGAGGCCACTCGTTAGAATAGCTTCGACGAGGCGGTTCTAACGAATACCCACAATCTGTTTTTGCTGAAATTAGAAAAATAATATATACGCCTGTAAACCCCAGTGTAACTATATAAAAGTGGGGTTTACGGGGGTCAATATTACATAGGCGTGTTTTCGTGATTGATGAGATGTTTGCAGAATGTGAACGGACGACGACGGATGCCGGGGCATGAGTATACTCACTTGCTGAGCTTGCGGCTAGGTGAGCTAAAAACCTAATGACCAATCTCATTGTTGACGGGCCTCCGTGGCCTAGTGGTTAAGAGCGTTGACTCGGTAAGAGCGTTGACTCTTGATCATTAGGTCTCTCACCGCTGTGGTTCGAGCCTCGCTCGGGTCACACGTGAGATGCCAAATTCTGCAACGGAAGGTCAGTTGGTTTTTCTCCGGGTACTCAGGTTTTCGCCCACAAAGTTGGAAGAAACGTCTCCAAAATGACCTTTACAGTCTTGACGGGGACGTTAAACCTCAAATCAAAGAAACAAAACAAAGCAACGATAGTTTATTATCAATCAGCCATTTCAAACAAACAAACAAAGCCTGACGAAGAATGCAAAAGTATTTCATTGTTTAACTGGGGTTAATTTCAAGTAAATCTGTCCCTTACACTCTCGTTGAATCATCGACATCCGTACCCAGTAACGTCGACAACTGTACCCCGCAAACTTTCACTTCATCGACAGCCGTATCGATGAAACTATAAACAGTTCCACAGATGCATATAAAGACATGTTGACACACAAATAAAAGGTTATCGCGTATGTTAATGATGTATCTGCATCATTTCGTCCTCGATATTCCATGACACTGAATAAGAGCCACGCATTTCCCCGGAAGTACTTATTTTATATATTTTCCCGTTTAATTCCGCTAAGCGTCAAAACAGGCTATCAAAACACTTGAAACAACAGCAAACTATTTCACAAACGATTTGACACCACAAAAAATGGACAGACATACACAAAAATAACACATTTACAGCGAATTTATCGACTACCCTCCTCTGTCGACATCCGTACTGCTCGGTCGACTACCGTATTTCTCAGTCGACAGCAGCTTTACACAGTACCGGCTCGGTCGACAACACAGGTATAGAAAATGGTATTACCCCCGTGCATCTGAAAATATGTTGATGCATGTGTTAATCCATAGAAAGTTATTGACCGTGTTTAAGTTTTGGACCATTTTTTACACTTGGCCTCTACGTATGACCATGACCTTGGAGGTATGGACCTGGGTTTTGTGTGTGACACAATGTCTCATTATGGTGAACATTTCTGCCAAGTACATGTAATTTCAAAATCCATTCCAAAATAAGGAAGTTATTCGCGATGTTAATATTTTGGAGCCGTTGTTTTTACCTTTGGCCTCTAAGTATGACCTTGACCTTGGGAGTACCAACCTGCTTTTTGCGCACTACACATCGTCTCATGATGGTGAACATTTCTGCCAAGTAATTTCAAAATCCATTCAGAAATAAGAAAATTATTGACTGTGTTTAAGTTTCGGACACCTTTTTTTGACCTTTGACCTCTAAGTACAACTTAGACCTTGGAGGTATATACCAGGGTTTTGCGTTCGACACATCGTCTTATGATGGTAAATATTTTTCTGCAAGATAATTTCAAAATCCATTCCAATTCACCCATGTAAGATTCTTATATGCTGACCCAAGCAGTTATCAAACCCCAAACCTCCACGTGCCCTTGACTGAGCTACCTAGGCCAGCAGATGCATGTAATAAAAGTATATAAATACTCACCTATAATACAAGTGTGTGTATGTGTTGAAGTGGATGAGTTCTCCCCTGCTGGCATACTAGAATATCTGTTTGTTGATTCTGAAGATGCTGCAATAGGAAATCGTCTCAATGGCTGCAGAGACTGCGGTGTCAGTTCCTCCTCCCCTTCATCCTGCCTCTTTGACCAGCGTCGTACTTTCATGTATTTGAATATCACACAGATTACCCCGGGAACAGCGATTGCGATAAGTATCCCGATGCCAATAAGAATCCTGGTAGAAAATTGGGGCTCTGGCGGAGCTTCTGAGGAAAACAAATAATACTGTGATTACTCTTAGAATTATGCACCAGTCAACTGTAACCACTGCACCACACACCCCCCCCCCCACCTCCCCACCTACGGGGATAGCGGGGACAATGACTTTTCACTTTTCACAGCCCTGCTAGAAGCCCTGCACTGTGTGTGGGAACCTCCTGAATGCCATTGCCCCGCTGTTTATAATAGTTAATTCCACTGGGGTATGTTTGCATAATATCAAAACCCCCGCATTAACTCGGCACTGCGAGGGAACACAGAGGGTAACTACCCCGCATATTAGCCCCGCTATCCCCCACCCATCCCCATAGGTGCGGGGGGGGGGGGGGGGGTTAGCCGGGGTTACAAATGACTAGTGCATTAGGGGGAAATGATATATGCAACATGAAATTTCTTAACTGCTAATTTGTAATCCTGGGACCTGGGACCAGTTGTTTAAAGCCTCATTAGCGTAACAAGCTCGTTAGTGGTCATATTGTTAACTGTTCTGGCAAGTTCAATATCTAAAACTTTGGTATTTTTTCTGAAAACAAGAGGTCCATGATGGACCTAATTCGCTCACCTGAGTCAAGTTGTATTATCTTTTGATGATGTTTTTATTTTTGTCTATGTGCTATTTGTTCAATGTAGCAGAATCATTTAAGAACTGAGGTGGAGATTTTGTAAGAATTTTCTTAAATTCAGTCACTGTGTTCAAAGGATGTGGATTCTCGGCATCAAAAACGCCTCAAGTGTGGAGAAGCATGGGACTTAACCCATGAAACTTGGTTTATTAGGCAAGTAGTTTAACCATTTCACCATAGAAGCTTCTAACACTAATTTTCTGATAACATGAATTTGTGTTAGATTGCACTGGAGTTTTTGTATTTGAATATAAATGACGTTAAATTTTGTTTTTGGAAATAATGACATTAGATTTTCGAGCATAAACACTTAAGTTTGTTATGAAGTCAGTTTTATTTTGGGAAACAATAGCATATTTCAAAGCACTGACATCACTGGTGGGACAATTGTGTCGGAATGTAGGCTAGGAAAATGATCCTGAATTGCGGTATAGACTGTTTACATTTCGTTTATTACTTGTACATTTCTGTACTGTAAGCAAAATGTGTTAATTCCGATTGGACGCCACATTCTGCAGCATCTGACTCAAAATTTCCTGTACTGTAAGTAACAAAGTAGACTTTGATCAGACAGAGGCCATATTCTGTGGTATCTGTTCTAGGTCTACACGTTTTTGTCAACCTCAACCCCTAATATGGAAAATGGCAGAACCTTTTACAAACAATGTAGGCCCAGATCAGACGTCAAGTTCTGCAGCATCTGATCTGGGCCTTCACTGTTGGCCAATCCCGGGTTGCCAGTATCCCATTCTAAGTTTTCGGCACAAACTGGGTTAAAATGATTTATTCCTATAAATTCACAAACTGAATGTAAGTGTAAATCTTGATCAGATGGCTTCTTTAGAAGCCAAGAAGCTATCTGATCAGAATCTACATTGTTTGAAAGATAAGGCATATCCAGGCTCAGCAGGGCAAGGGTTAATTTGTTTGTTTGTGTTGAGCTTTACATCCATGTCAACACTATTTAGGCATGCCAATACTATATGCCAGCTTGATTCTTTTCTGTGCTTGTGCTCAGTATTCATTTATTAATACTGTAATTAAATTTCTATAAGTGTATCTTGCATCACTGTTCTGTTCAACTGATATTGGCTCACAGTTGGACAAGGCCTACTGTCCTTGCTGCAAGTATGGGTAGAGGGGGGAATGTTATTTCTTCTGTTTCTATATACACTTCCTTCCATTCATATGCCTCTTCTCCTCTGTCCCTCACTTTCATATCCTCTACTATCTCTCCTACCTCTTTTCACCGTTTCTCTGAGAGTAGTAGTTATCTAGCCCATGTTTGCAGCTCTGTTTATAACTAGGTCAAACACCTAGGTCCTAACCTCTAAGTGACTTCTATTATACAATGAGAGCCAGAGTCACTGCACAATTCAATATGTATACCTTCTGGCATAACAATATTAGTCACTTCACAGTTTGTTTTGAGTCCTATTGATTCATACCATATTATGCAAGCAGTGACAGAGCTATGTATAATAGTCTATCTTCAACTGCCTGTTGATATTTTGACAGGTCTAAATCCTTGTTGGTTTTATATAAATGTACAATTTCAACACTGATGCCCCCCGGACAGCGCATGTTAAATATGAAAGCAGTATCACTAAGCAATCAAAAGGTATGGCCAAGAAATGTAGGCGCTAGAGCGATGACAAAGTTTTTCTAAAACTAGAGCCAGTGTTTATGAAACACAATGCCCCCAACTGCTTGACCCTAACACTGCTTGTCCCTAACAGTAATTGAGATATCTTGTAAAGTTGCAGGGCAATCGCTCAAACAATTATTGAGATATCTTGCTTACAAGCTGAAAACACGAAAAAAATCTAAGGGCCATAACTCAAGAAAAAAAATCGGATTTTTTTCAAAAGTTGATCAGTTCATCTACTCATCATCCCCGACAAGTCTGTGAAGTTTCGGGGAAAAACCTCAAATAGTTTTTTAGATATCTTGCTTACAAACTTAAAACGCGAAAAATTTCAAAGGGCCATAACGCAAGAAAAAAATTTCGGATTTTTTTCAAAAGTTAATCAGTTCATCTACTCATCATCCCCAACCAGCATGTAAAGTTTCAGGGCAATAGCTCAAACAGTTTTTGAGATATCTTGCTTACAAGATTTCATAGTATTTTTTGCAAAGGGGCATAACTCAAAAAAGGGGCATAATCCTGACGAGAAAAAAAACACGGGTCAATTATTTTTTCATGAGGAATCCATATATGAAATTTCAAAAACCTAGCACCCATGGTTCTAAAGTTATGCTATGCAGTAAAAAGTGGGACGGACGTAAGGACGGAAGGACGGAAGGACGCCAAAACGCGAAAAATTTCAAAGGGCCATAACTCAAGAAAAAAATTTCGGATTTTTTTCAAAAGTTAATCAGTTCATCTACTCATCATCCCCAACCAGCCTGTAAAGTTTCAGGGCAATAGCTCAAACAATTTTTGAGATATCTTGCTTACAAGCTGAAAACACGAAAAAAATCAAAGGGCCATAACTCAAGAAAAAAAAATTGGATTTTTTTCAAAAGTTAATCAGTTCATCTACTCATCATACCCAACCAGTCTGTGAAGTTTTGGGGAAAAACCTCATATAGTTTTTGAGATATCTTGCTTACAAACTTAAAACGCGAAAAATTTCAAAGGGCCATAACTCAAGAAAAAAATATAGGATTTTTTTTCAACAGTTAATCAGTTCATCTACACATCATCCCAAACCAGCTTGTAAAGTTGCAGGGCAATCGCTCAAACAATTATTGAGATATCTTGCTTACAAGCTGAAAACACGAAAAAAATCTAAGGGCCATAACTCAAGAAAAAAAAATCGGATTTTTTTCAAAAGTTGATCAGTTCATCTACTCATCATCCCCGACAAGTCTGTGAAGTTTCGGGGAAAAACCTCAAATAGTTTTTTTAGATATCTTGCTTACAAACTTAAAACGCGAAAAATTTCAAAGGGCCATAACTCAAGAAAAAAATTTCGGATTTTTTTCAAAAGTTAATCAGTTCATCTACTCATCATCCCCAACCAGCATGTAAAGTTTCAGGGCAATAGCTCAAACAGTTTTTGAGATATCTTGCTTACAAGATTTCATAGTATTTTTTGCAAAGGGGCATAACTCAAAAAAGGGGCATAATCCTGACGAGAAAAAAAACACGGGTCAATTATTTTTTCATGAGGAATCCATATATGAAATTTCAAAAACCTAGCACCCATGGTTCTAAAGTTATGCTATGCAGTAAAAAGTGGGACGGACGTAAGGACGGAAGGACGGAAGGACGCCAAAACGCGAAAAATTTCAAAGGGCCATAACTCAAGAAAAAAATTTCGGATTTTTTTCAAAAGTTAATCAGTTCATCTACTCATCATCCCCAACCAGCCTGTAAAGTTTCAGGGCAATAGCTCAAACAATTTTTGAGATATCTTGCTTACAAGCTGAAAACACGAAAAAAATCAAAGGGCCATAACTCAAGAAAAAAAAATTGGATTTTTTTCAAAAGTTAATCAGTTCATCTACTCATCATACCCAACCAGTCTGTGAAGTTTTGGGGAAAAACCTCATATAGTTTTTGAGATATCTTGCTTACAAACTTAAAACGCGAAAAATTTCAAAGGGCCATAACTCAAGAAAAAAATATAGGATTTTTTTTCAACAGTTAATCAGTTCATCTACACATCATCCCAAACCAGCTTGTAAAGTTGCAGGGCAATCGCTCAAACAATTATTGAGATATCTTGCTTACAAGCTGAAAACACGAAAAAAATCTAAGGGCCATAACTCAAGAAAAAAAAATCGGATTTTTTTCAAAAGTTGATCAGTTCATCTACTCATCATCCCCGACAAGTCTGTGAAGTTTCGGGGAAAAACCTCAAATAGTTTTTTTAGATATCTTGCTTACAAACTTAAAACGCGAAAAATTTCAAAGGGCCATAACTCAAGAAAAAAATTTCGGATTTTTTTCAAAAGTTAATCAGTTCATCTACTCATCATCCCCAACCAGCATGTAAAGTTTCAGGGCAATAGCTCAAACAGTTTTTGAGATATCTTGCTTACAAGATTTCATAGTATTTTTTGCAAAGGGGCATAACTCAAAAAAGGGGCATAATCCTGACGAGAAAAAAAACACGGGTCAATTATTTTTTCATGAGGAATCCATATATGAAATTTCAAAAACCTAGCACCCATGGTTCTAAAGTTATGCTATGCAGTAAAAAGTGGGACGGACGTAAGGACGGAAGGACGGAAGGACGGACGGACGAACAGGGCAAAACCAATATGCCCCCACAACTTCTTCGAAGTTGGGGGCATAAATAGCCACAGTGACCTTGACCTTGAGGTCATGACCTTGAAAGTCGAACTCGCTCGAGATATTGTCATAAGGAACATTTGTGTGAAGTTATATTGAAATCAGTAAAGAAATGTTGGCGCTAGAGCGATGACAAAGTTTTTCTAAAAATAGCCACAGTGACCTTGACCTTGAGGGGGGGGGGATGTCTGGATGGACAAAATTATGGTACCACTAGAAAGGTCTTGTGACAAGGAGTGCACATGTGAAATATGAAAGCCCTACTACTTACCAATCGAAAGTTATGGCCAATGTTAAAGTTTATAAAAGTTGGTCAAAGGTCAAGGTCACGAGGTCAAAAATTATGGTACCACTAGAAAGGTCTTGTGACAAGGAGTGCACATGTGAAATATGAAAGCCCTATCACTTACCAATCGAAAGTTATGGCCAATGTTAATGTTTTTAAAAATTTTGAAAAAAATAGGTCAAAGGTCAAGTTCAAGGTCACGAGATCAAATATTATGGTACCACTGGAAAGGTCTTGTGATAAGGTATACACATGTGAAATATGAAAGCTCTATCTATTACCATTCAAAAGTTATGCCCAATGTTAAGGTTTTTGTAGACAGACAAACGGAAAAATTTTGAAAAAAAAAAATAGGTCAAAGGTCAAGTTCAAGGTCACGAGATCAAAAATTATGGTACCACTGGAAAGGTCTTGTGATAAGGTATACACATGTGAAATATGAAAGCTCTATCTATTACCATTCAAAAGTTATGCCCAATGTTAAGGTTTTTGTAGACAGACAAACAGACAGACAGACCAAAAACTATATGCCCCCGAATCTCTGAGATTCCCGGGGCATAAAAAGTGATTAAGATGTTTCTGTTTAACCCTTCAGAATTATCTTCTGCTTTGTGTTGGCTGGTCATTATTGCAAACAGTGTGGATCCAGATCAGACCGGTCCTCTTATGCCCTTTTTGTTTAAATTGAGATTTAACATCCCAGTCAACACTATTTAGGTCATTTTGAAGATGTTTTATCCAATTTTGTTGGAATTTTACCAAACACTGAGAAGACATCTCAAGCCCTGCCACCCAATGAAACCAATATAGTTCATGTGCATAGATGGTCCAAATTGCACCACCTTGCCTGGGCAGGCTAGACCTAAAATAAAAATATCCATCAGCCATTGTGTTCAGCAAGGGAAACCATTTTAGCAGCTTTGGTGAAAGGTCACCCAAGGAACATTTCAGTAAAATTATTTCGAAATCTAGCCACTGGCCTAGGAGAGGCTGTCATCTAAAGGTCTTTTCTATTTTTAACTCTGGTGGCCATTTTGTTCATTGGAATAAAACCATTTTCGCAAGTTTGGATGAGGGTCACCCTAGGAACTTTTCTGCAAAAGTATGGCAGCCATTTTGTTCAGCAAAGCAGAACCGTTTTAGCAATTTTGGTAGAGGGTCAGCCAAGGACTGTCTCTGTGAAATTATTTCGAAATCAGGCCATTGGCCTAGGAGGAGATGTCGTTTAAAGCTTTTTCTATTTTTAGCTCTGGTGGCCATTTTGTTCAGCGGAGTAGAACCATTTTAGCAATTTTGGTAGAGGGTCACCCGAGGAACATTTCTGTAAAATGATTTTGAAATCGGGCCATTGGCTTAGGAGCAGATATCGTTTAAAGGTTCTTCTATTTTTACATCTGGTGGCCATTTTGTTCAGCAGAGCAAAAATATTCTAGCAATTTTGGTAGTGGGTCACCCAAGGAACATTCCTGTGAAATTATTTTGAAATCGGGACATTGGCCTAGGAGATGTCGTTTAAAATTTTTTTTTTCTATTTTTAAGCTCTGGCGGCCATTTTGTTCAGCAAAACGAAACCGTTTTAGCAATTTTGGTAGAGGGTCAGACAAGGACTCTCTCTTTGAAATTATTTTGAAATCGGGCCATTGGCCTAGGAGAAGATGTGATTTAAAGGTTTTTTCTATTTTTAGCTCTGGTGGCCATTTTGTTCAGCCATGCAGAACCATGTTAGCAATATTGGTAGAGGGTCACCCGAGGATCATTTCTGTGAAATGATTTTGAAATCCGGCCATTGGCTTAGGAGGAGATATTGTTTTAAGGTTTTTCTATTTTTAGATGTGGTGGCCATTTTGTTCAGCAGAGCGAAACCATTTTAGCAATTTTGGTAGAGGGTCACCCAAGGAACATTTCTGTGAAATTATTTTGAAATCGGGACATTGGCCTAGGAGGAGATGTCGTTTAAATGTTTTTCTACATGTATTTTTAGCTCTGGCAGCCATTTTGTTCAGCGGAGCAGAACCATTTTAGCAATTTTGGTAGAGGGTCACCAGAGGAACATTTCTGTGAAATGATTTTGAAATCCGGCCATTTGCCTAGGAGGAGATGTCATTTAAAGAAATTGTTGACGGACAGACGGATGGACGACGGACAAAAAGCGATCACAATAGCTCACCTTGAGCACTGTACTCAGGTGAGCTAAACATATGAGCAGCTTTTGTATTTGCAAAACCGGCTCACATTCTTTTCAGCAAAAATATTAGCATATTTGCCGTAATAAATCATTAAAGTTTTAACAATATGTTAACTAATGACATCATTAGTTTTGAACAACTGGCCCCAGTTGTTCAAGACAAACGCTGTTCTGAGTTAAGGTATTGTTAAAACTTTGATATTTAATACAGCAAAAGCTGCCCTCATTATTTCAGCAAAAATAACACTATATTTATACCCACGTTTTTCAAAGAAAAGTGGGGATATTGTTAGTTTTTCGAAGAAAAGTGGGGATATTGTTATTTTGGTTTGGTTTGTATTGGGGTTTAACGTCCACAGGGGCCCTAACACCCCTGGGGCCTTTAGATAAAGGTCAAATATCAATAAAATGAGACTTTGGCTGTGACAATGCCCTGGGTCATGCCCTAGTGGTCGGACTTAGGGGGCTTGTGGTGCAGGGGGTGGGGTCAAAAATTAAGTTTTTCAGAACATAGTCATGTGGCATATTAAATCGAAGGGGGTGACGAGTTTGACACTGGGGTCTGACTGGGGCCCCTGGTAGGGGTCCAAAGGTCATTTTTTTTTAAAATTAGGATGTGTTAGATTTTTGCAATATCTGTCGAATATGTGGGGATTTGCTATGGCATGCCATCGACTGCGTGATCTAGTAGATATTGTACTCCCTCAAACAGTTAACAATTTCACTACTTACAAGCTCATTTAGCTAACAATGTTTTGGCCCTTGAGTCCTAGTTTGGAGACCGGGACTCTGCTTTTTGCGAAATCACTATTGAATTTCAAAGTGGGACTGCAAAAGCTATATGAATCCTGTTTACAAAGTGCTCATGTGAACTCTGTTCCAGGTTTGGTCATGCTTCTATCTGGATCCGCGTCCGGAAGTCTTTTGGGCATTTTATCAATACTTTTTTGTCTATCATAATCAGGACCTGTCTCCAGTGGAACTAGATGTAGTGTTGATTCCATAAAGACTATTTAACAAAATGCTTATTAATCTAATGCCGAAAATCAAAGGATGAAGGTACAAAGATGGAATTAACTATCAATAACGTGATTTTTTGACAGGTTGGTTTTATTGTCCACTAGTTTCGGTCATACAATGACCTTTCTCAAGACACTATATAGAGTGAGATGTTGACTGAAGTATGGAAAACTGGATCAATGTAGTCATGTGATACCTATTGTTCTAAAAATAATTTCTTAAAATCAAAGTGAAAGTAGAAATGTTGATGTTAGCACTAGGTAAATATTTGAAAGTTCTTATGAAGGAAGTATTAATTAAAAATCTTGTTTTGAGGTATAACTCTTATCCTGCTGTTCATGACAACCCTTTTCTTTGCAAACAGTGTAGATCCTGATCTGATCTGGATCTACACTGTTTGACATTCAATTTATGAATTTGTAGGAATAAATTAATTCAAGTAATCTGATTGGTTCAAAGTCAGAAATGGGTGTGGCTAAACTGAATATTCAGCAAGAGAAGGCTTAAATTAAGTCTTTAGGTTCCATAGATTTTAATGATCGGCAAATCCTGTTGCTCTACTTATGGACCTTCTTCTCAACATTCAGGACGATTTAATTTAGGGGATAACTGTACTGAAAATTGGCATTTGTGGAGGTAAACCGGAGGTTTTACGGTCTGAAATTTCGTTTTACGACGACGAGTTAGCGGAGCCGTAAAACGTGATTTCCGATGGTAAAACTGCCGATTTACCTCCCAAAATGACAATTTTCAGTACAGTTATCCCCATTCTAATGCACTTATTTGGTTGTTAAGTTAAAAATTGTGCTTTGTTGCACAAGGCGGCAAGCGCGGCGAGCTGCGTAAAACCAAAAACCAGCCAGTGAAAAGCGACGTTACGTGATGACGTCGGGTTTCCGACAGTATATCACAGAATATACTGTCGCAAATTTTTGACGTTAACCAATCAGACATCGCCCTACATATGCAAGTGCATTAGAATTGATTTTGTTTATTTGATTTGAGGTTTAACATCCCTGTCAACACTGTAAAGGTCATTTCGGAGACTTTGCTTCCAATTTTGTGGGACTTTTACCCGACATTGAGATGAAATGACAGCTCAAGCCCTGGCGCCCAATGAAATCAATAGCTTTCTCTAAATCCTCTAAACGGTTTACCAGTACTTGTGTGCGGGTCGGTTTCAGCTCTGGGTGGAAGCATCAAGCAGCTAATCTATTTTTTCAAGCCCCAATGGGGGGAGGCCGGGAACATTAGAATTGATGATAACTGGGTTACAGCCATATCTTTCAGGAGTTGAAGTTGGTTGAATCTACTGATTGTAAATGCTTCATTAGATATGACGGTTGTCATGGCTTCTTCAATAAGGGAATGAATGGGATGAGTCTGCCAATTCTTTTCTTCTGTTTAAAGGTGGCTTTTTTCCCGCTGGTCCTGATGGTAATTTTAATCCATAAATTGCGCTTTTCTTGAGCCTGGCCTCTGGTGGTGGGGTCCGTGCTCCTAGAGTGAAGGTTTCAGGTTTCCTGCTTATATTTTTATTCCTGATCATTGCCTTCATTTCTATTTTTCATCTTTCGTTTGGCATTGTTAGTGTGACTATTTTCCTTTCTGTGTCATCGTGTTTTTGGAATGAGTGCTTCAGAGCTTTTCCCTGTTTAGACATTACGATAACACACGCGTGCGTTAGAGTACATTTTTTCACATCTCCAAAACGGTTAATTTTATGAAGAAAATTTGTGATATTATTTTTATTTATACTCAAAACTTAGGTTGTGGGTACTCCTTAGAACCGCCTCATTGAGTACCCACAACCTATGTCTAGGAGCAGAAAGAGGAAAATAATGTATACCCCCGTAACCCCAGTTTTCTCCATATAAAGTGGGGTGTAGAAGGAGGGGGGTTCACGGACTTGTTAGCGCGATGATAAGTCTTGTGGCAATGCCAGCATTGGTATTGCTTAGTTTCCGGCTTGAGGAAAGAGACGTTATGTCGCTTATTGTAGAAAAATATTTTCCACACGCCTTGCAGTAAAACGGTATCTCCGTTAATGAAAAAAGTTGAGACCAGCTAGCTTTTTTGTTAGTTATCCAACATTCTTCTGTTCCAAGTCTGATGTTGTTGTTATTTGTTGTCTGGGCAACGATGATTGCGTTCAAGTCCCTTTTTGTGTGATTGTTGCAAATGAATGGCGTGAGACTGGTTTTACATTGTTCTGTTGCCTAATGTCCACCAAGTGTCCATTCATTTAAGGTATTCCCTGATTGTCCCAGATACTGAAGTCCGCATTTTTTACAATTGATAACTTAAATCACATATTTTGTTTTGCAATTAAAATTACCTTTGATTTTGAACTGCTTTTTGTTTTTCCATGATGACATCCATAAAAGGGCATGCAGGGCCTGACAAATCCATTGCACGGCCACCCAGAACCAGTCCAAAATCATGTCGCATGTATTACATGGTTTTCAGCAAGGTGAGCTCCCCTTATTTTTAAATGGGAGAGCTATGTTGGCACGGACTAATAACTGTTTTAGGTTTGTAGCTCTTTTGTGGATTATCAATGTTTTGCTTTCGAGGATTGGATTCAGTTCTTCATGATTTTGAGTACCTGTCTATATTTTGACAGGATGTTTCGAATAGGTGGGTTGAAGGGATTGTGGGTGGTGATAAATGGTATTATATTACTTTTCGAGTTGTATTCTTTGGTTGAACAAGTTCATTGCAATTCTTGGATGACACCTTTTTAATAGCGCTTTGGACAAGCTGGATTGGGTATCCTCTGAGAATGAAGTTTTGGAACAATCGCTGTGTGGCTGTTTTATATAGGTCTTTGGTACTGCAAATTCAGCGAAGTCATAGTGCTTGGCTGTATGGTTGACTTTGTTTTTGATGTTTTGGGTGAAGAGAACTATATCGAAGGTACAAGTGTGAGTACGTTGGTTTGGTTTATAGTTCTGTAGTTATATTACCTTTTGAGTCCTTTGTTACTTTAATGTCCAGAAAATTGCTGGAGGTCTCACTGATGTTCGCAGTATACTTTATCGTTATGTGGAATGAGCTCAAGGCTTCAAGGAAGGAGTTGAAAAATGATTGGCAGTTTTGAATGTCCAGTGAAAAAAAATGTTCTAATGGTGAAACAACAATCAAACATCCGACAATTAAAATGGATGGAATTTGCTCCAATGTGAAATCAATTGGAGATCTGCCATTGTTTGGTGGTAGGCAAATATATGTCCTTTCTTTTTTATTCTTTTTACCTACACATAAATGCAGACCTTAGTGGTTCTTCAGATTCTGAGGGCAGATGATTTGCATGAAATGTCAAGTTTGAAGTTTAAAGTGGGGGTGGGAAAAGGGGTTATCTAGAAGAAACAAGTGATAAGAAAATTTCTTGCACACCAGACAAGGAAATCCGTGATTTTACCCTGGGATAGAAATTTATGTTCTGACCCTGGTGTTCCGATTCCAAATCGAATATAATCGCGTGTTTGATAAATGCACTGGTTGATTACGACCTTGTGTGCGCTGTCGTTAAGGTTGACGTCATGCATGATCCGTGATGTCACTTTACATTCCTGCAGTGTCAACACAATATGGCCGACGTTGGTAACCGAAGTGACGGCAGCATTGAAATTCCGCGCTAAGAAATGGAACGTATGCAAGAAAAAGAATCCAATATGGATGTGAGGGGTGGATAGAAAAATCCATCCCTCGGGATCACTGTCCGGCATCACGAGGCAAGCCTCGTGATGCCTGACAGTGACCCTTGGGACGGATTTTTCTATCCACCCGTCACACCCATATAAGATTCTTATAGTAAAGACTGTGGTTCAATAATCTCTTGGCATAGAACAGGAGGATTTATGAAAAAGAGAATGCTGTTTACTACTTCTATAAATACTACTACAGAGGACCCGCGTTGTAACGACAGTATTTGAGCCCCGCCAAGCGAATTTGTGTCTTTGAGCATTCCGTCATGACAAATTTTAACTGCGCATGCCCAGCCATTCAGAGGGGCCAGGGATATGGCTTTTTGTCTGAAGGTTCCTCTTGATTCACTGCTTGTATGAGCGAGCAGCGATAAGTACCAAAATCACTTGACGGGGCCCATTTATTTCCTATTATTGTGCCATTAAAATGGATTTGCAGTTTTGAAGAAGCCCAGTTAGGAGCATGAGAGGTTATAAAATGTTTTGTTTGTTTGTTTGAATTGAGGTTTAACGTCTCTGTCAACACTGTAAAGGTCATTTTGGAGAATTGCTTCCAATTTTGTGGGACTTTTACCTGACATTGAGATGAATGACATCACAAGCCCTGCCACCCAATGAAACCATTAGGGTTTATAAGCATGGACGGGCAGACTGGCACGCTTTGCCTGGGCAGAATTAGATTCTCTCAGCGGTTTACCAGTACTCGTGTGTGGATCAGTTTTAGCTCTGGGTGGAAGCATCATGCAGCCCATTTATTTCTTCAAGCCCCGATGGGAGAGAGCCAAGGTTATAAAAGGTCTTTGAAACATCATTACTCCAAGAAACAAATGTTATAGACAGTTTTTAGAATCAACAGGATGAGGTGATTCTAACAACTATCTATAACATTTGTTTCTTGGAGTATTAAATTACAAGAACCTTTCATGACCATGGATTCAATTTGGGCATTTTCAACCCGAGGGAAGCCCACGTCACTCGAAATCGAGGCTAAGCTTTGTTCTAAGAATTCATTGCATTGAAATTGTCGTTATAACGAGTTTTGCCGTTATAACGAATGTCGGTATAAAGAGGATTGAATGTGCTACTACTACTACAAGTACTACTACTACTACTACTACAACTACTACAACTACATTGTAGATCTCGGCCCCAGTCCATGGGGGCTTGAAGATGCACGATGCTTCCACGCAGAGCTGAAACCGACCTGCACACAAGTACTGGTAAACCGCTTAGAGGCGCTAATCCTGCCCAGGCAAAGCAGTGCGAGTCGGCCCGTCCATGCTTATAAACTCTATTGGTTTCATTGGGCGGCAGGGCTTGAGATGTCATTTCAACTCAATGTCGGGTAAAAGTCCCACAAAATTGGAAGCAATGTCTCCAAAATGACCTTTACAGTGTCGACGGGGACGTTAAACCTCAAATGGGCCCCGTCAAGCGATTTTGGTACTTATCGCCTATGCGAGCAGCAAAGGTTCAGGCGAGCCTGCGCATCCGCGCAGTCTCGCCAGAACCTTCGCTGCTCGCTCATAAAAGCAGTAATTCAAGAGGAACCTTCAGACAGAAAGCCATATCCCTGGCCCCTCTGAATGGCTGGGCATGGGCAGTTAAAATTTGTCATGACGAAATGCTCGAAGACACAAATTCGCTTGGCGGGGCTCAAATAAAACAAACAAACATTTTACATCTAGGGAAATGATTATTCAGCACACCACTACTTACCTGTGAGTGAGATATTGAAAACAAAGTTATAAGCAAGCTTTGTATGATCCAGCTTGTGTAGTGTTAACAGGATGAAGTTGTCTGGTTCGGTATAAAACTTTTTTTTCCCTGGTTCTGAGTCACATGTGAAATTAAACTGAAAAAGAAAGACAAGGATATATTAGAATAAAGACAGGTCCATGTGTTTAACTGTTGAATTTTACACCAATACTGCTGAGAAATTATTCAAAATTTATTATTAAATCTAACACATGGAAACAGAAAAGCTGTTCTCGACAGATAGATATGTGTGGACATCAGTGCCTAGGGCTGGCTAATCGGAGCTGAAAAGATAATCGATTATCAGTCCCGTCGTTGCGATCGATAATCGATGAGTAATCGCTAAGGTTTTTGTCATAATTTTACCTGTCTGGCTTTCTGTCTGAGCCTAAACATTAACATATGTTGCACTTTACCATATGTTTATTTGAACAGACAGACCTGAGCAAACAGTGTAGACCCAGATGAGACGCCGCAGAATGCGGCGTCTCATCATAGTCTGCACTGTTTGCCACTCATCCAGCTATTTTAGGCATAACTTTGGGTAGTAAATCGTACCTATCAAGTTATCGATCAAAAGCCAATCAGAAATGATAATCATTTTTGGGGAATTTAAGGATCGATTAATCGATTATACGATTAATTGCGTCAGCCTTATCAGTGTCCAGTTGTTCAAAACTAAGAACATGGTTAGCTACATAGAGGATCTTACAGGAGTGCACATGTATTATTGAATTTATTAAACAAGTTGAGAAAAGGGATCAAATGCGAGGCTTTGCCGAGCATTTCATCCCTTTTCCTCAACGTGTTTAATAAATTTGATAATACAGCAGCTCGAATGCAAGACTCTATTCATCATATGAAATTTAAAACCCATTTTATTCACTAATGTTTTACAAAAATGTCAGTATTCCGCCATTAGTAAATGTGATGTCGTTAAGGACGTCGTACATGTAAAGTCCCGCCTTAGCGATTACTCATCGATTATCGATCACAACGATGGTGTATCTAACAATATGTAATTTGCATATTTAATCCACCAGTGGATTATCAAATTTATTACATGGTGTTATTACGGTACATTCTCAGACGCGATGTCATATGACATGGTTAGTGTCTTTAATAATAAAATATAATCGGTGAGCCTTAGACAATTTTATAGGGGCGAGCTTTAGCGACCCCCTATGAAATTGTTGGGGCGAACCGATTATATTTTATTATTAAAGACACTATCCATGTACAGTAGAATTCCACTTAAAGACCACCCCTATATTAGGACCACTCCGCTATTAAGACCGGTTTTTGCCAGACCCACAGTATTTCCTATATAATTAATTGCTATTTATTCCGATAAAGAGACCACCCCGCTATTCAGTATTAAGACCGCTTTCAAAAGACCAAATCTGTCATTACTGTTCGCTATTGAGACCACTTTATGGTCAAGTCAAGTTAATTTGTATCTCTCAGTCCACTGGTCAAGTATAAATTTATGCTGGATTCTTCATCATTACATCACCTCTTGGTAATGAGCAGTTTACAGTTCACACATATCCCTAAAGGTGTGAAAAACAGCAGTTTACCTGTACTAATCTGTGTGTTGTTTTAACAAGATCACTGTCAAGGCTAGTTGAATAAATAGTTTTAACTCTTATCATGCTGTTCTTGACAACCCCTATCTTTGGAAACACTGTAGATCAAGCCATCTGATCATGATCTACACTGTTTGACATAAAGTTTATGACTTTGTAGAAATAAATTACATCAAATAATCTGATTGGTTCAAAGTCAGAAATGAGTGTGGCTAAACTGAATATTCAGCAGGATAAGGGTTAATAATTTTGGTAATGTGCAGCTCTATTTTCTTCAGATATTTAAGAAGATAATTTTGGAAAAATTGAATATGATATAAAGCAACATTAAGTTCATACTGTTATCATTTATGTGATTTTTATTGGTGTAATATTATAATTAATAAGGAAAATCGAACTATAAGTTAAACTGAGAATCAGTAAAGTTAAAGACAAGACAGATTTACTAAAAACCTTCTAGCAAGAAGCAATAAAATAGGCACAATACACATACCGTAGAATAAAAATTTAAATCAGTCTTGCCAACAATATTTTATTCACCAATTCCATTATTAGGACCACCCCGCTAATAAGACCACTTTTTAGAAGTCTGGAAAGTGGTCTTAATAGCGGAATTTCACTGTATTTAGTTTATACCGCGATCCAAAACAATCAATGGGTTTTGCAATAATTTAGCAAGTTTAAGCAAATAAGACAACAGACAGTGTGACATGTCAAACACAATTCAGTGCCATGGCACGCACACGAAGTATAACGTGACGTCAACGAGTGCAAATTTCTGACGTCACCGCGCCACAAAGACGCAGGAAACAACACGGACGCTCGAATAAAAGTTTCTCAGCGCTTTACTTTCTTTGTGACAATCTGCAAATAAATACATGTAGTTTATTTTAGCTTTAAAAAATATTTTTGAGGTTGAGACGAAACTGCAGTAGCAGTGTGCAGTTATTCTAACGGGCCATTCAAACCAGGAAAAGACGAGAAGGTAAGAATTTAGCTGAAATTTCTGAAAATCTGTTTAAATAAATATTGCAAGGATTTTAACTTAAAGTTTCGTTGTTTTCCCATGTACGGAAGTTTGAAAGTTATTGTTTTTACTTGTAAAATAGGGACCTGAAAAGTAGGTCCGGTCTGTAAACGGTCACTAGACGTATTATAGGTCAGTAGAAGGTATTATAGGTCACTACCGATTATAGTGTGCAGTTATTCGACTCCCTTTATTAAGTTACTAGAATGCCTGATTGCGGTATAAAAATATTGTTAAAACATTGAATATTTAATATGGCAAACATGCTAATGTCTTTGCTGCAAATGCAAAAGCTGCTCACATTTTTTCAGCAAAAATAGATATTGTACTTGCTAGAACAGTTAACATTTGGACTATTAACAAGCTCATACAGTTAACGATGCTTTGAACAACTGGGCCAAGGTTAACCATAACCAATTTTCTTGCACACCAGATAAGGAAATCCATAGTTTTAGCTTGGGATAGAAATTCTGTTCTAACCCTGGTATTCTTGCCCAAAATCAAATATTCTTGTGTGTTTGATAAATGTACTGGTTGAATACGACCTCATATGCGCCTTCATTAAGGTTGATGTCACAGCACGTTATGTGACATTACTAAACATTACTGTAGTGTCAGCACAATATGGCGATGTCAGTAACCTAAGTAATGTTATATGAATGAAGAAGTCAAGAATCTATAAGAATCTATAAATGTGCTTGTAAAAGCTAAACCAAACATAAAATTTCTATATGGACCAAGGGATTGAGGGCATCAAAGTAACTGAAGGGGTGGGGGCATCAATGTTACTGAAGCAGCAGGGTGGGGTATGCATCAATGAAATCCAAAATAGATGCAAGCATCAATTGAATTTGTCTTAGAACATACAGGGATCTATAAACTTTGTCATAAAACTTTCACCAAATGTAAAATTTCTTAGTCTGTGACCTTGACCTCAAGGTCACTGTGGGGGGGGGGGGGTGGGTGGGACATGCATTAATGAAATCTTTAGACCAGTATGTAACTTCAGTATAAGTATCAACTAAATCTATCAAAGGGTTCAAAAGATACAATCTCTTAGGAACTTTGACGTAAAACTTTAACCAAAGTAAAATTTCTAAGTCTGTGACCTTGGCTTCAAGGTCACTGTGGGGGTGGGGTGGGAAATGCATCAATGAAATCTTTAGACCAGTATGTAACTTCAGTGTAAGAATCAACTTAATCTATCAAAGGGTTCAGAAGATACAATCTCTTAGAAGCTTTGACGTAAAACTTTAACCAAAATGTTAACAGACAGACCGATGGATGGATGGATGGACGGATGTTCCAACATGTTGGTTTAAGGGCTATTTCTTTTGTTATTTTCTTTTGTTTGGTTTAGGGGCTAACCTCCTAAACGTTTTATTTACGGAATAAATCTATTATTTACCAATCATTTTCAATCATTTTCTATTGTTTTCCAATCTGGACACTAGCCCCTAACCTGACATATTCGCCCGGACAGACAGACGGGTGGATGAACGGCATGACGAACATTATATACCACCATAGCATGCTTCGTATGACAGGGGTATAATGACCATAAATGGTCATTTTTCTATATACAGTAGAACTTCGATGGCTCGAACACCTTTGGGACCTAGAAAATCTGTTCGAGACAGGGGTAGTTCGAGCCACTGAGGTTACTGTCAGAAGGCATACCGAGATACTTTTAGACATCTTTTCGGTGTTCTATTATTTAAATGTATGCTGTGTGTACCCATTAGAATCGCCTCATCGAGGCGATTCTAATGAGTACACACAGCATACATTTGCAAGATAAAAGACTAAATCCTTCTTAATTATGTCCCACTATTTCTAATGTAGAGGATTTCGCTATGGGCTCAAGAATGGGTTCGACACATCCATGGTAAACAAGCCATCGGTGTTCGAGTCATCGAATTTCTACTGTATCTTCACATTTTTGCGATCCATCTCTAAACCATGCTATATTCAAAACCATGTTATAATGAACCGTGTTTTAACGAAGTTATGGTGTATTACGAGCTATCCAAAGACAGAAAACACATATTATATTGGGTGAATGATGATGATGATGATGATGATTTTGTGTTTTACGACGCATCAACCATATATTGGGTGAATATTAAGGCTGATCTGAGTCTTCCCTGGTAGCCTAGTCAGTAGGTTTTGTTGTGAACTGGCCAAAATGATAATGAGCTACAGGATTATCATTTCGTGCTGATCTAGACACAAACAAGGATACCCTAATGATCCAAAGTATTGAGACAGACAGCCACAGGCCTAAGTAAACAGTGAAGACCCAGATCAGACTGCTCCTGAAGGAGCAGTCTGATCAGAGTCTGCACTGTTTGCCATTCTGTTTGCACTTTTGGGACTCCTTGCTGGTTCATGAAACAAATTTGTTAAAATTTTAGGAGTATTACAGCGGATTTTTAGGGTAGCTAACCAGGGTAGCTCAGGCTTATGCAAGACTTACTGGTGATCAGAAGGTTTGAACCCCACTAGGTCCCATAATATTCTTTCAGAGACTGATCATGAAATAATTTCTGTGGTCTCTCTTCTGCAATTTAAGCGGAATGGATACACCTTCAGGGGAGGCAACACCTTCAAAAGTATTTTTGTCTCCCATGCTTACAGGGGTCAACTCTTAACCCTTATCTTGCTGTTCACAACAACCCCTATCTTTGCAAACAGTGTACATCCAGATCAGATGGCTTCTGAAGAAGCCATCTGATCAGGACCTACACTGTTTGGCATTCAGTTTATGAATTTGTAACAATAAATTACATCATCCATGCTAATAAACCCTATTGGTTTCATTGGGCGCCAGGGCTTGAGATGTCATTTCATCTCAATGTCGGGTAAAAGTCCCACAAAATTGGAAGCAACGTCTCCAAAATCACCTTTACAGTGTTGACGGGGACGTTAAACCTCAAATCAAACAAAAACATAAAGTAATTTGATTGGTGGATAGACAGAACTGGGTGTGGCTTAAATGAATATTCAGCAAGATAAGGGTTAAAGGAAAGAATTTGCTCCTATACCATGGGACAGTTTAAAAAAAAGTTTTATCATATGACATAGCGTCTGAGAGTGTAATAACGTCATGTATTATTTTAGATAATCCACTAGTGGATTAAATATGCAAATTAGCTAGATACGTCCTGTAACGTTACATGAACGACGTCCTTAACAACGTCGCATTTACTACCGTCGGAATATTGACATTTTTGTTAACAATCGTGAATAAAATGCGCTTTAAATGTCATATGATAAATAGAATCTTGCATTCGTGCTCATGTATTATTGAATTTATTAAACTCGTTGAGGAAAAGGGATAAAATGCTCGGCAAAGCCTCGCATTTTATCCCTTTTCCTCAACTCGTTTAATAAATTCAATAATACATGAACACTCATGTAAGATCCTCTATGTCTTACCATGCTAAAACTCTGCCAGGTGTATCCCTTCCCCTTAAGATGGGCAGCTGTCAGCTTTGGCAAATAGTAAACCATACATGAATTGACACAGCAATGACTTGACATGTATCACTGTTTCTTGCACACCAATAAGGAAATCCATTGTTTTCGCTTAGGTTAGAATATAAGAATCTTACATGGGTGTGAGGGGTGGATTGAAAAATCTGTCTGAGGGACACTGTCCGGCATCACGAGGCTTGCCGAGTGATGCCGGAGAGTGATTCCGAGGGACGGATTTTTCTATCCACCCCTCACACCCATATTGGAGTCTTTTTCTTGCATACCTTCCATTTCTATTGCGAATTTTTAATGCTGCTGTCACTTCGGTTACTGACGTCCGCCATTTTGTGATGACACAACAGGAATGTTTAGTGATGTCACGCATGACGCCGCCACACATGAGGTTGTAATCAACCAGTGCATTTATAAAACACGCGATTATATTCTAGTTGGGGTCGGAACACCAGGATCAGAACATAAATTTCTATCCAAGGGTAAAATCACGGATTTCCTTGTCTGGTGTGCAAGAAATTCTGTTCTTACCCTGGTGTTCCTACCCAAAATTGAATATTCTTGTGTGTTTGATAAATGCACTGGTTGAATACAACCTCATATGCGCCGACGTTAAGGTTGACATCACAGCATGTTACGTGACGTCACTAAACATTCCTGTAGTGTCATCATAATATGGCGGACATCGGTAACCAAAGCGAATGCAGCATAAAAAATCTGCGCTAAGAAATGGAAAGTATGCAAGAAAAAGAATCCTATATGGGTGTGAGGGTTAGATAGAAAAAAACGTCCCTCAGGATCACTGTCCAGCATCACTCGGCAAGCCTCGTGATGCCGGACAGTGACCTTCGGGACTTTTTTTCCATCCACCATTCACACCCATATACGGCTCTTATATTCTCCTATGGACACCAAACATAGTTTAACCCTTATCCTTCTGAATTTATTAATTATTACCAACTATCAGCCAATCAGATTACTTGATATATTATATTCGGTCAAATCACAAATTGCATGACAAAGTAGATCCTGATCAGATGGCTCTTTACCAGCTGATCTGGGTCTACACTGTTTGCAAAGGTAGGGATTGCCGTAAACAGCAGGATAAGATCTTAAAAGCCAATATTTACATTTCCAGTGTAAAGTCTAATGTAAACCTATAGAAAACAATGTAGTTCATACTTCCATGAACGCACTTAGTCACGTGACGTCAATCCAAACCACTGTTCTTACGGGCATTGATGACGTCAACGCTGCTCCGCTCTTTGTAGAAAAATAGCGTGTACATGTTTTTCAACTTTAAAAGTTTGCCATATAAGCATTTTTTCGCCCACTGATGAGGGGCAAAGAATGTAAATATAAAAAATAAACTTAATTTTTCTGCTTTTCATGAAAGTATGAACGACAACGAGTCGCTAGCAAAGTTTACATGAACCCCTTTGGGGTTCATTTACTTTGCATGCGACCCATTGCGTTTTCATCTTTGCATGAACCGCAGAAAAATAAAATTCATTTCTTAATTGTATGGGGATGATGTGGTGTACATTCAAAGTACATGACAAACACTTACCAGCGTAGAAAGTTCCCTATCAAAGAATTCACTAGGTGACTGTTGAACGGCTAAATAAATACCACAGTCCAAAATATGGAAGGAGTCAAACACTATCACAGTACTTTTTTTCTTGGCATTACTACTCGGTGAAAATTTCATCGTACATTCATTAAACGGTGGATTGTCACTGTTGGTTTTCCCTTTCATCATAATCAAGTCATCATCCTCAAGCTTCTGAAGGACAACACTGCGACCTTTGCAAAGATTACGATTGTCTAACCCATCTGAAAAGAAAACAGACAATAAATAGTGAAATTTGAAAGACTAAGAAACTGAGGACTTGTTTTGCCATGGCTAAGCCAAATTTATTCTCAATTACGTGGAGATTTTATCCGTAACTCCAGCTACATTTATCTGTAACTTCAGACACATTTATCCTTAATCCAGATACATTTATCCATAACTTCAGAAACATTTATCCGTAACTTCAGACACATTTATCCGGAACTCCAGATACATTTAACCGGAACTCCAGATACATTTATCTGGAACTCCAGATAATTTAACCGGAACTCCAGATACATTTATCCGGAACTCCAGATACATTTAACCGAAACTCCAGATACATTTATCCGGAACTCCAGATACATTTAACCGGAACTCCAGATACATTTATCCGGAACTCCAGATACATTTAACAGGGTCTCCAGATACATTTAACAGGAACTCCAGATACATTTAACCGGAACTCCAGATACATTTAACCGGAACTCCAGATACATTTATCCGGAACTCCAGATACATTTATCCGGAACTCCAGATACATTAACATTTAACCTTTTCCTGCTGGAGATGACAAACCCTAAATTTGAAAGCAGTGTGGATCCAGATCAGATGGCTTCTTCAGAAGCCATCTGATCATGATCTACACTCACTGGCATGCAGTTTCTTCAGAAACCATCTGAACACGATCTACACAGTTTGTCATGCAGTTTGTGAATTGAACTGTCAGTTTTTGTTTGTTTGTTTGTATTGGAGTTTTACAGCCCAGTCAACACTATTTAGGTCATTTTTGAGCCGGTCAGTTTACCTATCAACACTTTCCTGGGCAGGCTTATACGTAAGCGGTTAACCAGTACAGTGCACATTCTTTCACCAGAAACTGACAACTGCCCTTCTTGAATCAGCGGAAGGGAGAGAATGACCGTAGAAAAGATTTCATGATCAATCTCCACGAAAGAATGTTGCCGACCCCGGCGGGAGAAACTGTCAGTTACAGCTTTCCACCTATTTAATTTGACAAAAATATTGCTCAGTCAGGAAACACCAACTATGTACACCTGCAAAAGATGTCACAGAATGTGGCATCTGATCAGGGTCTTCACTGTTTGGAAGAATCTAACTGAATTTCTGAAACTAGCATCTGACACACCTCAGTTTTGAAATGTACAACTGATATACATAGTGAGGGAACCGCAAAATGGTTACACTGGCAAACAATGCTGGTCCAGATCAGATACTGCAGAATGTGGCATCTGATCAGGGCCTACACTGTTTGCTTTTCTAACTGAACTTCTGAAACTAGCATGCCGTAATGATCCTTAGTATTGGGACAGATATGCCTAAGCAAACAGTGGAGACCCAGATCAGACTGCTCCTGAAGGAACAGTCTGATCAGGGTCTACACTGTTTGCCACTCCATCTGCACTTTTTGGACTCCTTGCTGGATCATGAAACAAATTTGTTTGTTTGTTTGTTTTGAGATTTAACGTCCCCGTCAACACTGTAAAGGTAATTTTGCAGACGTTGCTTCGAATTTGGTGGGACTTTTACCCAACATTGAGATGAAATGACATCTCAAGCCCTGTCGCCCAATGAAAACAATAGGGTTTATTAGCATGGACGGTCCACCTCCCACCGCGGTTCCTGGACAGGCTTAGATCCTCTAAGCGTACTGGTGTGCGGGCTGGATTCAGCTCTGCGTGGAAGAATCATGCAGCCCATATATTTCTTCAAGCCCCTATGGGCGGGGGCCTGAAACAAATTTATTAAAATTTTAAGAGAATTACAGCCAGTCCTAAAGGTGTCCCAGATTTCAGGATTTTTCCGGTAACCTAACACACTTCAGTCTGCTATACAAATATACATACATACATAATAATGAGAGAGATTCTATAGGTTGAAAATGGTTTAACCCTTAACCCTTATCTTGCCGTTCACGCCAACCCCTATCTTTGCAAACAGTGTAGATCCTGATCAGATGGCTTCTAAAGAAGCCATCTGATCAGGATCTACACTGTTTGGCATTCAGTTTATGAATTTGTAGCAATAAATTAGATCAAGTAATTTGATTGGTTGATAGACAGAAATGGGTGCGGCTTAAATGAATATTCAGCAAGATAAGGGTTAAGACGCTGAGAAAAGCTACATACGAAAATGTCGTCTGCTGAATCTTTTTTTTTTTTAAATAAATATTATTGCATACAGGCAAACAGTGTGAACCCAAATCAGACTGCTCCTACAGAAGCAGTCTGATTTGGATTCACACTGTTTGCAAAAATGACTTTTTAAAGTAACCAGCAGACGACAAAGCAGACGACATTTGTTGTGATTGGCATTTAATGGGTTAAAGTGGCACATATGTACTTACATTCGTAAAGTTTGCTTTCGGACCCAGTCACAAATACAAGAAATAGTAGGACCAGCTCCTCAGATATTGTTGAAAACATTGGAGAACTGAAAAATATGTTTAATCATTCAATATGAGACAGCCCATGATAAAACCTACAAAAAACATTACGTGTCCTTGTTAGGGCTGGCTAATTGGAGCTAAAAAGATAATCGATTATCAGTCATGTCATTGTGATCGATACTCCATTAGTAATCGCAAAGGTTTTTGTCATAATTTTACCTGTCTGGCTTTCTGTCTGAGCATGGCTCTTACCATATGTTGCACTTTACCATATGTATATTTGAACAGACAGACCTGAGCAAACAGTGTAGACCCAGATGAGACGCCGCAGAATGTGGTGTCTCATCAGGTCTGCACTGTTTGCCCCATTATCCAGCTATTTTAGGCATAACTTTGGGTAGTAAATTGTACCTATCAAGTAATCGATTAAAAGCAAATCAGAAACTAAAGCAGCAGTCGATGGTATACCATCGCAAATACCCGCTTTTCCTATGAACAAGCCTTTTCTTAGAAATTTGACCTTTGACCTCACCCCATGACCCCAGGGGGTCAGATGAAAATTTCGACACCTTCATGCACATCTGCAGTCCCCAAGCAATGTATGTACCAAGTTTGGTCACTGCAGGTAAAGAAATAAAAAAGTAGTTGCATTCACAAGAAACGTGACAGGCGGAAGGACGGACGGACGGACGGATACCTGTGACGAAAATAATATACCCGTTTTTTTTTTTTTTTTTTTTTAAAAAGTGGGTATAATGATAATCATTTTTATGGAGTTTATCGATCAATTAATCGATTATACGATTCATCCTGTCAGCCTTAATCCTTGTAAGAAAGAACGAATCCTCATCGGATGGAGTGTACATGTACTTGCTTTCTTTTGAGTGTGATAAGTTGCTAAATTGAGACCACCCCCTCGGGAGACTAACAAGTCTGACCCGGTCAACCCGGGGAACAGACTGCGAAATCGTTGAAGCAAGTAGGCAAGTAACCATCATGACAACATGTCCTTGTGTCATACCATAAAAATTCTAAAAATTCAGACACCTTGAAGTCTTGCTGTAATTCTCCTAATTTAACAAATTTGTTTCACGATCCAGCAAGGAGTCCAAAAAGTGCAGACGGTGTGGCAAACAGTGTAGACCCTGTTCAGACTGCTTTAGGAGAAGTCTGATCTGGATCTGCACTGCTTGCTTAGGCCTGTTTGTCCCAATATTTAGGATCATTACGGTAATGCATCCTAATGGTTTTTTGTGTTTTTTTTTTCTTTTCAATAGAAATTTGCCATATTTTTCTTATTTATTCTCAAGCATGGGCTGTGGATGCTCATTAGTACCACCACAGTGAGACAGTTCTAAGGAGTACCTACAACGTATGTCTTGGCATAGAAGTAAGAAAACTAGACAAAGTGCCCAGTGGGGCACGTATACCCCCGGCCAGTGCCATCGCCTGAGCTAAAAATGGCAATGTCTAAAGGTTCTTTGCATATACAGGCCATATTCCATATAAAAGGTTATGCTATACACATATCCTGTACCAAATACAAAGAGAATCAAACATGGTTACAGAGATGTCAGCAGAGAAATTGATAAGGGTCGTATCGTCGTAAATACGACTCTAAAATCGAGCAAATACGACTAGAAATGAAGAAAAAGTCGTACCAAATACGACCATCAAATTGGCGATACGCCTAGGTCGTTCCATTGCAGTCGTATCGGCAATCGAAAAAAAAAAAAAAAAAAAAAAAACCGTGACGCCTGACAAAAAGCAATCGAAATCGCGGTAATTTTCCCCGCATCATAGTCTTCAACAAAAACTTTTCCAATCTTCAAGAACGATTCGAAATTCATCCATTGATTCCATTCAAGAATGATGGCATTTGTTTTAATTACGCTGAAACACTTCAACCTTACCTTTTGACGATCAAATATTGAATACCGATCCGCTTATATTTAATCAGCCTCAAGTTATGACAACTATCAACATGATTAGGAAACCGATTATTGATGCGTGATTACATATCGGTATTTATTATCTAAGGGAAAGCCGTACGAAGGGTCATCGAGAAAAAAAAATGGGTTCGACAGATCTACAGATTAACATTGTCATTTAGTTAGGAATTAAATATCAAAACAGACGTTCAGACGATAAAAAATTAGGACCACTTTATCTTTTTTTTTTTTTTTTTTGGAGAACGTGACAAAGTTTCTCCGGAAAAACGCAAGAAAAAAAATCAAATGCAGGAGATTTCTGGCGGCTATTTCTCCCAAATCGCAGAAATTTGCGTTGAAATGGATTACTCTGTATTTTGTGGAAAAACAAAACAGAAGCAACAACATCTGGGCTAAGAAAGTTATAATTAATGTAACAGCGAATATATATCCAACCAGGCAGCGTTAGCGCTGGCTCTTTCTGCTTAGCGTCCGCAGGCCGCAGATGCAAGAAAATTTGCGTCCATGACTCATTTTTTTCGCGTCCTTTGGCCATTGGCGAAAACTCTTAACCGGAGGCTTAAAAACGTTTTTTATTGCCGTTTTCCAACACGTGTATATCGGCGCCTTTGATTATTGCATCATGGTCGTTGTTTACTTTTGACTCCACTTCTATTTTTCATACTTTTATCATCCCGACGTATTTTTTTCTCGCAACATTGTCATCAATGCACGTCAGAACCACCGCTGCACAGACTGTTCTCTTTGTCCCACGTGTTCCGTATACATTTGACCCAAATTATTAAGAAGCCTCCGTGGGCGAGTGGTTACGCTACTCGCTTTGTAAACCAGGGGTCGCAGGTTCGATCCCGGGCTTCTCCAGACTTTCGGATTCATGAGTCTATAAACCGAGGTCCCGTCTCCGTATGACCTTAGCTGTTGGTGGGACGTAAAACTGAAGCACTCACTCACTCACTTGACCAAAATTATATTTATTGAGTCACAATGGCAGGATTAACCTGTAATACTTGGGTACTCATATATCTAATTGTGAATCACAGGTGATCAGCATGCAGTGCATGCATGTTTACCGCTATCTATCAAGTAGCCGATTAAATTAACACCCTAAGATGTCTCGCCGGCGTCTTTGAACATTAAGCAGAATGACTGGCAGCGCATCATAAAAGAACGCAAACACAGCAACCGGGACAGACTGATTAGCATTCACAGATGCGCTTGCTGATCTGAGTCTTCACTGGTCGCGCTGAATTTCTCGCCTTTAACCAATCGCACGCAGGTGCTACAGTGCGTGGAGATTTCCCGCCTTTGAACTCGTAGCACATAAGGCCGCTGCAGACACAAAACATGGGTTTGAAAACGTTTTGATGACAATATGATCTGTGTGACGGCTGAAGACTCCGACCAACCTGCACAGTGTCATCAAAACGAGTCTTCAATGGCATCTGGGAAATTCCAAAAACATATGCGAAGTAGACGACCACATTGGCTGGATTTACATTGTTTAGAAGAAAAAGTATTTTTTCAATTTGCTGTCCGCCAGCTTATTAACATGAAAATGTATATCGGTAAGTTACGATGATAGAATATGTGTTTAACGTCTTTTACATATGGCCATTTCGACGTCTGACATTATTATAAGTGCACTCAGCAGCCATCCTGTGATGACAGATGAAGATACGACCCTAGCTTTGAATTTAGGAGTACCGATACTCTCAAAGAATCACAGGATACGCCTATGTCTTTGGTTGAAGGAGTAACAGTACTCCTCGGGCAAAAGCTTATCAATAACACTGATGTCAGCAATGAAAAAGGTTTAACGCAAAACTTTGACGTAAAAGTTGACAAACGGATGGACAGCCCACCCAGCTGCTTGACCCAGGGGCTTAGATATTCCATATGAAAGGTGATGCTATAGAGATATGCTTTACCAAATATGAAGAGAATCTAAAATATGGTAACAGAGATATGAGCAATCAAAAAGGTTTAATGCAAAACTTTGACGTAAACACTGATGAACAGACAGACAGATGGACAGGCCACCCAGGGGTTTGACACGGGAGCTTAGATATTCCGAATAAAAGTTAGGTAATGCTACAGAGAAAGTCTGTACCAAATATGAAGAGAATCCAACATGTGGTTACAGAGATCAATCAAAAAGGTTTAACACAAAACTTTGACGTAAAAGTTGACATACGGACGGACATATAAAGGGGCTTGACCCAGGGGTTTAGATATTCCATATGAAAGGTAATTACCAAATATGAGGAGGATCTAGCATGTGGTTACAGAAATATGAGCAATCAAAAAGGTTTAACGCAAAACTTTGACGTAAAGGTTGACGAACGGACGAACGAAGAAACGAACGAAGGAACGAATGAACGAAGTAATGAACGTACGTACGAACGAACGGACGAACAGACGGAAAGACGAAAACTATATACCCCCTGACATACTTCGTATGCCGGGGGTATAAAAATGTTTCCCATGTACACACCAGTTTTTTATCTCTACAAAGTGAGGTTTAGAAGTTGTTTATTACATAGATATAGTAACCCACTGTATGCTGGAAACCCCCAAAGGGGTACCTTGGCAAACAGTACCGGCCCAGATCATATGCCGCAGAATGCATGACTAGATTTTGGAAAATCTCATAGGGAAGTGACATAATTTGTACTTGACCATATAAAATTTTTACTTGTCATGGTGAGTGGATGAGTGAACTGTCTGTCTGTTTATCTGACCATTAAACAATTATTCGCAGACATACATAACATACACTTTAGACTTCCTGGATGAAAGCCAAGGTACACAGTAATACAGTCCAACCTGACTACAAAATAGAAGTGAAGGCAATGATCAGGAATCTATACAATTAACCCACAGCTCCCATCAGAGACACCAAAGGAAAGAAACACAAACATGAAACAACAGACCCTAATGGAAACATCAATAGCGGAAAGCAAAAACTTGAAAAGGGCAGTCACTTTCCCACAAAATGGCCAATTGGCTATCCACAACAAAATAATACAAGCGATACAAACACTCAAAGACAGACCATAACAAAAATAAACAGCAACAGAAGAACTGCCATTGAGCAGTCAGTGAAACGAATTCCCATTGGGTGCTTAAATCGATTTTACGTGGCCTGGCCACAATCCTCGCCCTTACTTCCGTCGCAATTTAGAGAACTAATTTGTTCAGTCCGCATGAAGGTCTCCCAACTCATCAGTGCAACATCTCCGAGAACACAAAAAATCAAACAACCACAGAGACGAAACAACGATGAGGACCCGACAGCAAGAAACAAAATAAACGCCGGAGCAAAAGAAAACCAACAGTAAGACTTCAATGGGCCCTACCAGAGGCAGAGCATCAGGCACCACTCAAGACTACTCAATGGAAAGACCAAAGTGGTCTTTGTTCACATGTGGTCTCTTTTCAGAGGTTTGCATTTACAGAACATAACCATATTAATATTAGCTTGAGGTTTATTAAATATTCAGTATTTTACAATGTATTTCATACTAGTCAACATCACAAAAACACGCCTATATAATTTTGACCCCCTTGAACCCCACATTTATATAGTAAAACTGGGGTTTCCGGGGGTATACCTTATATTTCTTATTTCTTCTCTAAAATATAGATTGTGGGTACTGGTTAGAACCGCCTCGATGAGGCGGTTCTAACGAGTGCCCACAATCTATATTTTGAGCAGAAATAAGAAAAATGTCACATTTTTTCATCTTAAAATTTTAAAGGTGGCAATGTATTTGTATAGGCATGTTTGCGTAATGAACAAGCACATTATTCAGTGTCTTTGTTTCTCAATGTTTATGTTTCTCAAAGTCTATGTTATCACGAAATTGCCCCTCTCTTCATGATTTCACTCACTGTACTACAGCTTCATATACCCTTAAATTAAGCAGTTGAAATTTTTAATTCCTAAATGCCCTATTCTTTTTTATTTACTTTCCCATTTTTATGATGATAGTGGTAAGTGATTCAAGCTTGCCCAGCTGGAAAGCAGGGGAGGTCAGTACGTAATCGAAATTAGAAAGTTTAGGTCACTATCATCCTTGCATCTTGGTATAGATATAATGAATATGGTAAAATAAAGTTTCTTTTTGATTTATTTTCCCACTTTTATGATGATAGGGGTACACCACAACCTCATTACAACACTATTAATGGGGTCCAAAGCAGAGATCGTGTTAGTTAAACAACCGTGTTATATCCAAACAAAAATGAATAGATTATATAGAAAAATGACCATTTATGGTCATTTTTCTCTATAATCTATACATTTTTGGGATCCACCTTGAAACCGTGTTATATCCAAAACTGTGTTATAACAAACAGTGTTATAATGAGGTTGTGGTGTACATGATTCAAGCTCGCCCCACTGAAAGCTGGGGAGATCAGTAAACAATCAAAATTAGAAAGTTTGGTTCACTACCATCCTTGCATCTTGGTATAGATATAATGAATATGGTAAAATAATGGTTCCTTTTCATTTGTTTTCCCACTTTTATGATGACAGTGGTACGTGATTCAAGCTCGCCCCACTGAAAGCAGGGGAGGTCAGTAAACAATCAAAATTAGAAAGTTTGGTTCACTATCATCCCTGCATCTTGGTATAGATATAATGAATATGATAAAATAATGGTTCCTTTTCATTTGTTTTCCCACTTTTATGATGATAGTGGTACGCGATTCAAGCTCGCCCCACTTGAAAGTGGAGGAGGACAGTAACAAATCAAAATTAGAAAGTTTTATCCACTATCATCCCTGCTTCTTGGTTTAAATAATAGATTGGTAGTTTGTATTTTTAAGGAAGTGGCTATTGACAGCCGGCTGTCTCCAGCGAAAGTTTGCTAGTGACAGACGGCTGTCTCCAGCGAACTTTCGCTGGTGACAGCCAGCAAAACTATATAGATCTAATATTGACCAGTAATAAATAGTAATACGGTATTTATTTTTTATAAGTGGGTTTATGTACTAACAAACTCTTGGTGGGGCAATCTTTGGCCCCAGGGCTATAATTTGAATAAACTTGGTAGAGTACCACTAGATGAAACAGCATGCCAGGACCAGATGCCTGGACCTTCTGGCTTCAGACAAGAAGATAAAAAGATTTTTCCCACACAAGTCAATGTTAAACAGTTGTAACTGGTTGGGGGTGGGGTTTGCTTCAATGAGAACAGTCTTGGTAGAGGTCCACTACATGTAGATGTAGTTGCATGCCAAATAACAATTGAATAGCTAGTTTTGGAGATTTTAGTCTTTTATCTTCCAAATGTATGCTGTGTGTACTCGATGAGGCGATTCTAATGAGTACACACAGCATACATTTTCATTATAGAACATCAAAAAGACGAAAGCACATGCGGTTTCAGAACACTTATCATTTGTTTGTTTGATTTGAGGTTTAACATCCCCATTAACACTACATGGTCATTTTGGAAATGTTGCTTCCAAATTTATGGGACTTTTACCAGACATTGAGATGAAATGACATCTTAAGCCATGTCACCCAATGAAACCAATAGGGTTTATAAGGCTTAGCATGGACTGTCCGACTCGTACCGCTTTGCCTGGGCAGGCTTAAATCCTCTAAGCGGTTTACAAGTACTGGTGTGTGGTTTGTTTCAGCTCTGCTTGGAAGCATCACACAGCCCATCTATTTCTTCAAGCCCCAATGGGCGGGGGCTGCCAATTACCATACAAAACAGGAGTTGCACTCACAAAAGCTCCCACTGTCTATATATATATATTTAGGGTGCAAAATGAGTAAATTCAGAAAATTAGTGACAAACAAGAGCTATCATTGGACAGCATAGCTTGCCTTGAACAGTGTCTTTGAGGCCATCGGCATAGGTGGGGTTACTGCCTAATGAACCTTTGGACCAATCCATTGTCTAGTTAGGAAAATTTGAGCTCTAAAGTAACATTAACACAAAATTTTTAAGTCCGTAACCTTGCCCTTGAGGCCATGGACATGAGTGGGAAATAGCTGAATACAACTTAGGACCAATATCTTAGCATACTTAATATGAACCAAATCCATCATATGATTTGAAAAAATATGAGCTCTTAAAATCTTAAACATAAAAAATTTCTAAATCTGTGACCATGACCTTAAGTCATATTTGAGGGCATTGTTGAATAAAAGTGCAGACCTTTATCATCATTCCAAATATGAAACAAATCCATCATATGGTTTGGAAAATGTGACCTATTGAAAACTCTTAACATAAAAATTCGAAGTCCATGACCTTGAGGTCATGGGCATGGATGAGGGTATTGCTGAATGAAACTTTGGACCTATGTCTGTCACCATACCAAAATATGAACCAAATACATGGTATGGCTTGGAAAATAAGAGCAGTTAAAAGAATTTAACTTTCAAAATTAGGATAACACACCTATGCGACTAGTAAATTTTCCACATCACCTCGCCCCCGACCAACGGGTCTTGAAGAAATAGATTGGGCTGCATGAAGCTTCTATGCAGAGCTGAAACCGGCCACACATGAGTACTGGTAAACCGCTTAGGGGTCTAGGCCTGCCCAGGCAAAGTGGTGTGAGTCGGACTGTCCCTACATATTAAATATTTTGGTTTGTTTGGGCGGCAGGGATTGATACGCATTTCATCTTAATGTCGGTTAAGATGGTTCTAACAAGTACCCAAAACCTATGTCTTGGAGCAGAACACAGAAAAACCATGCATACCCCCATAAACCCCAGCTTTTCTTTATATAACGTGGGTTTAAGGGGGGTGGTCTTGTTCACCTGATGAAAAAATAATTAGGCCCAGTTGCCCCCGCCCGTAGGGGCTTGAAGAAATATATGGGATGCATGATGCTTCCACGCAGAGCTGAATCCGGCCCGCACACTAGTACTGGTAAACCGCTTAGAGGATCTAAGCCTGTCCAGGAACCGTGGTGCGAGGCGGACCATCCATGCTAATAAACCCTATTGGTTTCATTGGGCGACAGGGCTTGAGATGTCATTTCATCTCAATGTCAAGTAAAAGTCCCACAAAATTGGAAGCAACGTCTCCAAAATGACCTTTACAGTGTTGATGGGGACGTTAAACCTCAATTCAAACAAACAAACAATTAGGCCCAAAAATTTAACATGGAAATTCTAAGTCCATTTCCTTGACCTTGGGGCAATGGGCATGGGCAGGGTTATTCCTGAATAAAACTTTGGAGCTACCGTATTCGACCTATTTACTGCACATGCTCCTATAAGCGCACACCCAAGCTTTTTCTGGATAAAATACACAAGCGCACACTTTACAGTAACCTCCTAACATATTCATATTGAGTTTTGCTGCATCTTTGACCCGAACAATTATATGTAAATGTGGTGAACCCCTATGCTGAAATTCAACTCTATAAAATAATCATATCGGAAGCTTTTTTTCGTATTTTTTTCATATTGAGTGTGCGCTTATTAGGTAGATTTTTTATCACAATAATTACGTACAATTGTGAAAAAACTAAGCGCACGGTGCGATTAAAAGGTCGAATACGGTATATCTATCATCATCCCAAACATAAACCAAACCCATCATAAGGTTTGGAAAATATGAGCACTGAAAATGTAAATATCCACACAAAATGCACATTCCTCATACATGTACCATGAAGAAAACCCTTGCAAAGTTTCAGAACAATTGGTACAAAAGCTGTAAGAGGAGAACTTTGTGCCCACAAAACACAAAGGATAGAATGTTGACAGACATACAGACAGATGGAAACTTGCTTGCCTTAGTCTTCCTGCCAAAGCAAGTGTGATAATGAGTGACAGTAAATAAAACAAAAAGAAAATGAATATTCACATGAAAATATATGCCATCTTATGACACAAAAAGCAAAAATAAAACACATATGTATGTTTGAAAATGAAAAAAATGAAGTACCACAACCATATAAATTTATTCTTAAATGTTTCATAAAAAAAAATCAGTAAATTATTTGATTATTTTTTGTCAATATATAATTCATATAATTTAGCTGGCTGTCACCAGCGAAAGTTCGCTGGAGACAGCCGGCTGTCTCCAGCGAACTTTCGCTGGTGACAGCCAGCTTTCAAAAATAATTAATAAAGTATTTAAAAATGATAAAATTCATGTATTGATAGTCAAACCCATATAAAATTATTCTGAAGCAAATAAATAAAATAAAAACCAGTAAATTACATAGTAATATTTATTTTTTGTCAATATACCACCCATATATTTGAGCTGGCTGTCACCAGCGAAAGTTCGCTGGAGCCAGCCGGTTGTCACCAATTTTGAAAAAACTAAGCGCACGGTGTGGTAATTAGGGCGAATACGGTAGTTTAAAACTGGATCAAGCAATATACATCAATTGATTGCTCTTATTGTGGCAAGCACTTTTTTTCCATTTTTAGATCTGATTGACATTTGAGATGTATTCCGATTGGACAGTGCGGGGTCTACAATGAAATATAGAGCGTGATAGCTCAGTGGTTAGTGCACTTGCCTCTGATGCTAGAGGTCCCGGGTTCGATCCCCGGCAGCGGCGATAAAATTTCGGTGTCCGAACACGCTCCATTGGCATCATTTGCAGGGATGAATGTCATAGAGTGCACCGTCCTTAGGATCGGGACGTTAACTGGAGGCCCCCTGTGCAGGGAGAACCATCCCCGGTGCAGGTTAAAGATCCCTACCGTAATTACATGATTACTGTGTAGGCTTTCATCCTGCAAAACCTGGAGTGTATATAATATACACCTGCGGTAATGGTCAAATGTGACCGACGCAGTATCAGAAGATAGATAGATAAATATACAGCACTTTGTGTTTTGAATGTATTCCTGTCTTGCAGTTGATTGACAGGATGTAAGGAAATATTGAATCAAATATCAGATCAAAATGAAATGAAGCTCATCAAAGTTTGAACGGATTTGTGTCCACAGGTGTACAAGTATTTGGATGTCTGGTATATTGTATTCTTTTTAAGATCCTCCACAGGCCTCCAGTTTACGTCCCCATCCGAAGGACAATGCACTTTGTGGCATTCATCCCTGCAAATGATGCCAGTGGAGCATGTTCGGACACCGCGATTTTATTGCCGCTGCTGGGAATCTGATGGGAACAAGACAACTCACCAACACAGTTTTTCGAGATAATTCACCGATACCATTGAAGACAGTTCACCATCCTTTTTTGAAGACAATTCACCAACAAATTTGTATATTTTATTTACAGCCCAGATGATAACAAGAAAACATCATTTGGGCCCCGTCAAGCGATTTTGGAACTTTACACTCAAACAAGCAGTGAATCAAGAGGAACCTTCAGACAGAAAGCCATATCCCTGGCCCCTCTGAATGGCTGGACATGCGCAGTTAAAATTAGACTGAATGCTCGAAGACACAAATTCGCTTGGCGGGGCTCATTTTGAAATAGAAAGATGTATTATCACACTTTTGATTAAAATAAAGAATGTAGGATGACTTTATTATTTTTTTTTAGGGGTGGGGGATATTTTAGGGATGTGATTTAAGGGGCAAAAAGAGATCTACTATAAGGAAACATAGTCGAAGGTTTTTGTTTCCTTCTATTTTATGATATAATAAATAAAATTAAAAGCGTTGCTAACACTGCATGATACCCCACCACCGCAGGCCAAAATGGTTCGATCCATGACCACAATAGGCTTCCTTAAATTTTCTATATATCTGTAAAATTTTATCAAGGTATTCCATATAGTGAAGCAGATATGGGCCAAAAAACATTTCTTACATAGAAAATAAATACATGAATGAAAGTCCAAAAACTATTTAATGGAAATTGTTAAACAAGAGGGCCCAGAGGGCATGAGTCGCTCACCTGAGAATCAGTGTCTCTAGTACATTCTTGGCCCAAGGGCTATACTAGGTGAAGCTTCATACCAAATATCAAAGACCTGAGCCTTGTGGTTTCAGAGATGAAGATTTTTAAAGATTGTCCCTGTACAAGCCTATGTAAAACCAAAGGCCCCCAGGGCGGGGGCATTTTTAGCCCCAGGGCTATAATTTGAACAATCTTGGTAGACATCCACTAGATGAAGCTTCACACCAAATATCAAAGATCTGAGCCTTGCGGTTTCAGAGAAGAAGATTTTTAAAGATTTTCCCTGTATAAGCCTATGTAAAACCAAAGGCCCCGGGGTGGGGGCATTTTTGGGCCTAGGGCTATAATTTGAACAATCTGGGTAGAGGTCCACTAGGTGAAGCTTCACACCAAATATCAAAGACCTGGGCCTTGTGGTTCTAGAGAAGAAGATTTTTAAAGATTTTCCCTTTAAAAGCCTATGTAAGCCCAAAGGCCCCTGAGCAGGGGCATTTCTGGTCCAAAGGCCATAATTTGAACAATCTTGGTAGAGGTCCACTAGATGAAGCTTCATACCAAATATCGAGGACCTGGGCCTTTCGGTTTCAGAGAAGAAAATTTTTAAAGATTTTCCCTGTATAAGCCTTTGTAAAACCAAAGGCCCCCGGGGCGGGGGCATTTTTGGCCCCAGGGCTATAATTTGAACAATCTTGGTAGAGGTCCACTAGATGAAGCTTCACACCAAATATCAAAGATCTGAGCCTTGTGGTTTCAGAGAAGAAGATTTTTAAAGATTTTCCCTGTATAAGCCTATGTAAAACCAAAGGCCCCAAGGGCGGAGGCATTTTTGGCCCCAGTACTATAATTTGAACAATCTTGGTAGAGGTTCACTAGGTGAAGCTTCACACCAAATATCAAAGACCTCGGCCTTATGGTTTCACAGAAGAAGATTTTTAAAGATTTTCCCTATGTAAGCCTATGTAAACCCAAAGGCCCCCGGGGCGGGGGCATTTCTGGCCCAAGGGCAATAATTTGAACAACCTTGGTAGAGGTCCACTAGATGAAGCTTCATACAAAATATCGAAGACCTGGGCCTTTCTGTTTCAAAGAAGAAGATTGTTAAAGATTTTCCCTGTATAAGCCTATGTAAACCCAAAGGCCCCCGGGGCGGGGGCATTTCTGGCCCAAGGGCCATAATTTGAACAATCTTGGTAGAGGTCCACTAGATGAAGCTTCATACCAAATATCAAAGACCTGGGCCTTGCGGTTTCAGAGAAGAAGATTTTTAAAGTTTTCATTTTAAAATTCTATTTTTAGCTCCTGTGACCTAGATGTGCAATGGACCGGAACCATTTGAACAACTTTGAAAGGGGACCACCTAAGGATCATTCCTGTGAAGTTTGGTTAAAATCCAATCAGTGGTTTAGGAGGAGATGTCATTTAAAGAAAAAGTTTACGCATGCACACACGCACTGACGCACACACGCACGACGGACGACGGAAAAAAGTGATCCCAAAAGCTCACCTCGTCACTACGTGACAGGTGAGCTAAACATGTAACTCTGCCAAATGAACAATAACTCGTTTTGCTTACTAACCATCCTAACCATGCTTCTATAAATGGTCTATACATGTATATCTATGAATTTTTATCCAAATATTCCATTAAGTAAAGGAATAACAAGAAAGATGTATCTGTGAAACACAAACATGTCCCCAGGCAAGGCCTTTTTTTCAAAGTTGGTCACACATCAAGGTCAAGGTCACATGTCAAAATTTTTTGCATGAATGTAAAGCTCTTGTCACAAGGAACTTACATGTACATGCCAAATATGAATGCTCTATTTCAAACAGTTCAAAAGTTATGACCAACGTTAAAGTTGTCCACATACAAACAAACAAACAGACCGGGCAAAAACAATATGTCCCCACTATCGCTACTGGAGACATAAAAAAACAAACCCAATTTAATGATAATTGTTAACAGCCATAACTCTGACAAAGATGTTAACATATTTTGCCAATTAACAACCCCAAACATGCTTCCTTTAATAGTACATACAATGTATATGTGAAGTTTCATCAATACATTCCATTAAGTTATGGAATAAGAGCCCAAAAAGCATTTAATGGGACTTGTACATGCCATAACTGTCAAATATGTTAACGCATTTTGCCAGTTAAAAATACTAAACATTGGTCTGTTAACATATTTATGCCACGAGCAATTCCCAAACCACACATTCCCAATACCAATATATATACAGAATTTCATCACATTATTCCATAAAATAAACGAATAAGAGACCAAAACCATTAAATGTAAATTGTTAACGGCAATAACTCAGTCAAATGTTAACGCATTTTGCCTATTAACAATCCAACACCTGCTTCTTATGGTGGTCTATATATCAGTGAAGTTTCATCCATATATTCCATTTAGTAAAGGAATAAGTGCCCAAAACCTATTTAATGGGAATTGTTACCGGTCATAACTCCGTTAAATGTTCACGTATTGTGCCCATTAACAATCCCAAACCACTCATACCCAATACCAATGTATAAACAAAATTTGAAGAAAGTCTGTGAAAAAAATGTTCACGTTATTGGTCGGAAACGCCCCAAAACCCCTTATTTTGAAATAAAGAGGGCCGTAACTCTGTCAAATGTTAATGGATTTTTTCCGTTAACAATCCCATACCACTCGTTCCAGGTATAAACATGTACGCAAAATTTGAAAAAAAAAATCCTTCAAAAATTACTCAAGTTATCGATCGGAAGTGGGACGGATGGACGGATGTTCTGACGGAGCGACGGACAGACACTCGGCGGTATATCATAATACCCCTCCTCTATTGTGTGGTGGGGTATAAAAACCGGTCTGCTTAGTCTCATAAGCCCTCAAATTCGATTTGAGGTTTACACATCCTCATCAACACTATTTAGGTCATCTTGGAGACGTTGCTTCCATTTTTGTGGGACTTTCACCCGACATTGAGATGGAATGACATCTCAATCCCTGCCACACAATGAAATCAATAGGGTTTAAATGCATGGACGGTCCGACTCACACCACACTGCCTGGGCTGGCTTAGACCTACAGTACAAGTGTAAGCGGTTTACCAGTACTTGTGTGCGGTCGGTTTCAGCTCTGCATGGAAGAATCATGCAGCCCAATCTATTTCTCCAAGCCCCGATGGGCGGGGGCAACAAAAGCCCTTCAAATGTGTCCATTCAATCATACTATCGAAACAGAGAACAACAGTGTCGCTGATCAAACAGCACAGGATGATCTGCGCCTTTGTTATTCGCACATGTAAGTTTTATGTTTTGTCCTGACGTGGCTCACATAGTTCTAGACTCTCTGTTGAAGGGACTCAGTCTTTGCACTGACACCTGAACATTATGAAAACACACCATTCTATACAGGATCAAACAGTGTAACAATAATGGCATTTTCAAGGAGAATATTTTCCGCTTTTCCTTATTTAGAGTGGTGTTTACCAGGGTCATTGCTCGGCCCCCGCCCATCGGGGCCTGAAGAAATTGATGGGCTGCATGATTCTTCCATGCAGAGCTGAAACCGACCGCACACGAGTACTGGTAAACCGCTTAGAGGATCTAAGCCTACCCAGTCAAAGCGGTGCGAGTCAGACCGTCCATGCTTATAAACCATATTGATTTCATTGGGCGGCAGGGCCTGAGAAGTCATTTCATCTCAATGTCCGGTAAAAGTACCACAAAATTGGGAGAACGTCTCCAAGATGACTGGGGAGGTTAAACCTCAAATCAAACAAACAAAACCAGGGTCATGTCTGCACGTGCTTATTATCTCAAAGACAATTCACCGACAAGAAAATTCACCCTCATGGTTTATATCTCGAATGAGTGTCAAAATGCCACTTGTTCAAGACGCGAGCCTCATTTATACTACAATTTCAATGATCGAGTCCTGAATATTGCAGCCCCATAAATCAACATCCTAAAAGCAACAGGTAAGTCTCAGTGAGACTTTGAAACTGCTCACCGACATGGCATCAAGTCGAGGCAACCTATAATTAAGGCTGACACGATTAAGCGTATAATCGATTAATCGATCGATAAATACCACAAAAATGATTATCATTTCTGATTTGCTTTCAATCGATTACTTGATACGTACAATTTACTACACAAAGTTATACCCAAAATAGGTGGATGAGTGACAAACAGTGCAGACCCTGATGAGACGCCGCATTATGCGGCGTCTCATCTGGGTATACACTGTTTGCTCGGGCCTGTCTGTTCAAATACACATATGGTAAAGTGCAACATATGGAAAGAGTCATGCCCAGACAGAAAGCCAGAAAGGTAAAATAACGACAAAAACCTTAGTGATTACTAATCGATTATCGATCGCAATGACAGGACTGATAATCGATTATCTTTTCAGCTCCGATTGGCCAGCCATACCTATAATTCCGATTCCAATTTTATGGTGAGCGCGCATCCGTCAGCAGCTGCATCATAAATGATGCAGCTCATAAGTCATGATTTGAACCTTTCCCCATGTAACCAGCTTCACTTTCCATTTATTAATTATATTATCAAATAGTAGGAAACAAAAACATTCTACTAAGTTTCCTTATCGTAGATCTATATTTTCCCCTTATATCAGGTCTCTCAAATTAAACAAAAAAAAAAAAGATAATAATAATCATAAAAGTCATCATACATTCTTTATTTTTATCAATGATATTGCAAAGATTCCGAGAAATGGATAGAATGTGGTGACTGTAACAAACGTTTTTCACTCCTCATGTTCTGATTTGGATAACAAAAAAAATTATTGTTAGAAGTTGCACGACCCGCAGAAAAAGCGACCGACTGAAGTCGGTTGATTTCTAAGAGTGCCCTAAAATCACCGTGTCATTCTGTCATTCTGTCTGTCCGTCCGTAACCTGTTTGTGAAAATTGGTGATAGTGACTTAACCGCTTGGAATATTTAAACAATTTTTGGCATACTGATAGATATCAATGAGATCTAACCAATGAACTTGCGAAATATTACATTCCATTTAGTATAGCCTCGCCGAGGCGAAAAATGTGAAAATTTTCGAACTGCTTCTCCTCGAAAACCGTTGGGCCGATTGAAGTCAAATTTCATATGGAACCTCTATGGGATGGAGGAAACCAAAATTTGCTCATGGGGTCCAGGTCACATGACCAAAATGGCCGCAAAGCCATATATGGTCTGTCTGTCTGTCCGTCCGTAACCCGTTTGTGAAAATTGGTGATAGTGACTTAACCGCTTGGAATATTTAAACAATTTTTGGCATACTGATAGATATTAATGAAATCTAACCAATGAACTTGCGAAATATTAAATTCCATTTAGTATAGCCTCGCCGAGGCGAAAAATGTGAAAATTTTCGAACTGCTTCTCCTCGGAAACCGTTGGGCCGATTGAAGTCAAATTTCATATGGAGCCTCTATGGGATGGGGGAAACCCAAATTTGCTCATGGGGTCCAGGTCACATGACCAAAATGGCCACCAAGCCATATATGGTGTCTGTCTGTCCGTAACCCGTTTGTGAAAATTGGTGATAGTGACTTAACCGCTTGGAATATTTAAACAATTTTTGGCATACTGATAGATATCAATGAGATCTAACCAACGAACTTGCAAAATATTACATTCATTTAGTATAGCCTCGCCAAGGCGAAAAATGTGAAAATTTTCGAACTGCTTCTCCTCGGAATCCGTTGGGCCGATTGAAGTCAAATTTCACATGGAGCCTCTATGGGATGGGGGAAACCAAAATTTGCTCATGGGGTCCAGGTCACATGACCAAAATGGCCGCCAATCCATATATGGTAAAAAACCCTTCAAAAATAGTCTTCTCCAGAACCACTGGGCAGATTTTCACGAAACTTGATAAATAGCATCTGGGACGTAGGCCCATCATAAATTGCTTAAATGGTGACCGTGGGTTGACCGTGACCTTCTTTGTGCCTAGGTCAAACTTTGACACATATGCTTTTGTATTGGAAAAGTGAGAATGCATTTATCCTGCAAACGACTCAGAATACAGTACTAAAGTATAAGATATATTTTTGCTCCTTACGATAAGGCACATTTATTGGGGGAACAGCTTTAGGTCCAGGTCACATGACCAAAATGGCCGCCATACCCATATATGGTAACACTCATAAAGCTAAAAGCATCCGGCGGGTCGTGCACTTCAGCTGAAGCACTGGTTTAATCTAGAGCTGGAAGTTGGTATTGCAAAGACTGCAAAGCTGACTGTGGTCTTTGCAGTGGTACTGTCCTTCATCACACAGGTTATTAGCCCCCGCCCATAGGGGCTTGAAGAAATATATGGGCTGCATGAGGCTTCCACGCAGAGCTGCATCCGGCCCGCATACTAGTACTGGTAAACCGCTTAGCGGATCTTAGCCTGTCCAGGGACCGCGGTGCGAGGCGGACCGTCCATGCTAATAAACCCTATTGGTTTCATTGGGCGACAGGGCTTGAGATGTCATTTCATCTCAATTTCTGGTAAAAGTCCCACAAAATTAGAAGCAACGTCTCCAAAATCACCTTTACAGTGTTGACGGGGACTTTAAACCTCAAAACAAACAAACAAAATCACACCGGTTACCGCGGTACAACATAACGTGACTGGGTACAATGAACGCAACTGATTTTTTATGACGGGAGAAAAGCGTGAGTACATTTTTTCCTTTATTTTGTTGGAAATATCACGAACTGTGATTTTCTGTTGGTTTTGGGAAGTGAACAGATTGTGTTTTTGTTGTTTTGTCGTAATTGTAAGTTAGGATACGGTCAGAGAAGGAAAATCAAAGCTACAAATTAGGCCATAATAGGAATATAAACAAAACTTCAAGTTTTAAAGGTGCATTATTGAGCTATCCGTAAAAAATGCTTCTAAAAAAAATACATATACCCGGTATTTTTCTTTAAAACAATACAAATGAATGCATTTTATGCAAAAAATGCGAACATTTATGATGACAGGTAAATGAGTTTGAGAGGGATTCCCTAACTTGGTTTCGAACACTAGTTAGATCTATTTTTAGTTCGTGACAAAAATAGAATCCCCATATATGACGTTATGCGACGTTCATTTTTGGCCTTGTTTGCTTAGGCCATGCCTGAATCGGAAAAAATATGACGCTGAATATCATGCCATAAGTAATGACACTCAGTGACGATACTGTCGCCATGTATGTGTAAAGTGACAGATTAATTTTTAGAACAGAAATTCCGAACACATGTTCAGAGCGAAGGGTAAACACGAATGAAAACGACCATTTTCCCAAAGTTCTGAAGCTGTATTTGGCTCCAAAAGTGTACACATGACAAAGGAGTATGAATTGAAGATAAAAACCAGAAAAAAAATTTGAGACCCGTCAGCTCAATAATGCACCTTTAAGGACTATGAAAATGTCTTCCTGGCACGTGGGCTAAAATTCATGGGTGTTTAGCATGTTGACATATTTCTAGAAAAACAACCAATGATGTTCCAAATTAAAAGAATAAATATAAAATATGCATATTAAAAAATGTATTTTTGTTGTTGGAAGAAAAAATAAATATTCACTTTGTAAGAAAATTACATTTAAAAATGGTCCATTTTTGAACGTATGTTTCTCCATTGTCCTTCATTAGAAACATACCATTTTTACACCAAAATATACTTTAGTGTGTGTACTAGCAACGACGAGACGTGATTTTTCCAAAAACTGGCATTATAACATTATATCCATGCCGATAGAACCCCTATCAACATGTAGAGTTCACTATACATTGTCATCCATGTACACAGTATGACGCACGGATTAAATTTAGCACTGGGGGAAATAAGCGTAGCGATAATAAAAATTCTGTCAAATCGTTATTATGGCTTTTGGACAAATCAAACAATTTTCCCCTCTTGTATTTATTTAATGCATAATAATATTTACCAACTTAACGGAAGAATAAAGGAAATCATGATCTAGGCATAAAAATATTTAGAATAAAATCCGTTGTGCAGGATATTTTTACCCACGATTAGCATATTTATACCCCTGTTTTACCTGGAGAATTTACCAACCATGTATACAGTAATGGCTGTCAAAATGACCGTTCGATGGGTGTTTAAAAGAATGGATATATTGTTATTGTGGAAGTTTTTGGAAAAACTACTTCTCGTCCTTGCTAGGACATGGAATATACTTTAGGTTAATGTAAAAACTGAATGTTTCCGAGGAAGGACAATGGAGAAACCGATGTTCAAAAATTGACCATTTTGAAAGGTAATTTTCTAATAAAGTAATTTATTAATTTTTCTTCTAAAAACAGAAATACACTTTTTAATAAGCATATTTTATGATTATTCATATAATTTGGAACATTATCAGTTGCTTTTCTAGAAACTTGTCGACATTATAAACAACCGTAAATTTTAGCTCACGTGTCTGGTTGACATTTGCATATACCTTAAGGGTCTATCAATTAATCAAAGCACTGAAAGTACTGAGGAAAGTTGATTTATGAGGAATAATTATTATGATAACAATGTCAGTCGTAGATCAAGCATTTATCTAGATATTTTGTTGAGGAGGTCCGAGAGGGTTAAAAAATTCGACGAAGAAAAAGAAGATTCGTTGATTAAACTTTAGAGTGTAACGACAGGTCAACCCTTGTGGATCATTTCTCTCTTCTCCAAAAGGGAGGGAGAATAGAGATAGAAGAGATAGTAGAGGAGATGAAAGTGAGTGACAGAGGAGAAAGAGGAAAATGAATGGGAGTGTAGAAACAGAAGAAATAACAACACACCAACCCCTCCCCTCTCTCTACCCTTACCTGTTGCAAGGACAACAGACCTTGCGCAAATGTAAGTCAGTATCAGCTGGACTCCCCAGTGACACATCACCTTTGCCTTACCCTACCATCCCCACGAAAAGAAGGAAGAAAGGAAGCAAGATATACGTGTCTGCTAATTTCTTTATGGTAAAACCATAAATTTATAAATAAGCTCAGTACATACTGTGCTTGTATCATCTGCTAATAATCTTACAGAGAGGTTCTCCTAGCGGGCACATGACGTCTTAGCAGCGTCGCATCAATGTCGTGTTGATACGAAGATGCACATTATGTTGTGCAGCCGCTCGGAGCTATGTTCCTTCTGGCGTGGGGACTTAAAGAGGAGAATAACTTGACGAAAAAAAAAAGATCATTTAAAACCATTTGATTTATAACCCTGAGCAGACGCCACGTTTAGCGAACTTCAGACTGTCTACCCAAAGCGAATTAAAATATTTTATTCCGACCTGTACATTAACCCATACATGCCAATTGTTTCAATACTGGGACATTCGGAAACACAGATTAGAGGCCACAGAATGTAGCGTCTGATCGGTGTTTCATTATTTGCTAAAAGTACGGAACTTGATTTAAAACTCAATGCTTAAAGGTGCATTATTGAGCTGTCGGAAAAAAAGTGCTTAATTTTTTTTTTACATATATCGGGTATTTTTTGTTTAAATAATACAAATGAATGAGTTTTATGTAATATTGCGAACAATTATGATCACAGGTTAAGTTTTATGAGACGGTTTTCCTAACTATGCTACGAACACAGTTAGTCTATTTTTAATTTCGCGACAAAACTACAACGCGCGTGAATAATGACGTCATGCGGTAAATACCTAGAAAGGTATGCAGGGATCATCTCAACATCGTTACACACAATTGTTGTGACAGAAATCGTAGATCGTAGTATAGTGAAATTCTTTTAAACTTTTTATGCGAATTCCAATGTGTAAAATGGAATGAAATTCCGTCATTCTCTCTCTCTCTCTCTCTTCTCTCTCTCTCTCTCTCTCTCTCTCTCTCTCTCTCTCTCTCTCTCTCTCTCTCTCTCTCAGCATGCCATGGCGTACACGTTCCCCAGTGCTCTCTCTCTCTCTCTCTCTCTGAAAGTGCTATGTCCAACATGTTGCTAAGTTTTTATCTCTCACTCATTATGGGCTAAATGTTGAAACAGTGGGTCAACATCGGGCAGACAGCGATACGACGTCGCCATGTCGTATCGCTCTCGGTCAGACGCACCGTTCATGCGATTTACTCTCTCTCTCTCTCTCTCTCTCTCTCTCTCTCTCTCTCTCTCTCTCTCTCTCTCTCTGTGGCCTTCATGTTGCTCATTCGTCTCTCTCTCTCTCTCTCTGGCCTTCATGTTGCTCATTAGTCTCTCTCTCTCTCTCTCTCTCTCTCTCTCTCTCTCTCTCTCTCCGTGGCCTACATGTTGCTCATTGCTTTCTTATCGTGGCCTACATATTGTCCATTCTCTCTCTCTCTCTCTCTCTCTCTCTCTCTCTCTCTCTCTCTCTCTCTCTCTCTCTCTCTCTCTCTCTCTGAGTGTGACGCGCATGTAGCTAAGTGCATGGTATCTAGGTTTTGACGGTGCCAGAGGATCCCAGTTAGGTCTTTTTTTTAATTTCGCGACAAAAATATAGAACTCCGTGAATGACGTCATTCTCTCCCCTCTCTCCTCTCTCTCTCTGAAAGTGTTTTTGTTTGATTTGAGGTTTAACGTCCCCGTCAACACTGTAAAGGTCATAAGATCATCTTGGAGACGTTGTTTTCAATTTTGTGGGACTTTTACCCGACATTTGGATGAAATGACATCTCAAGCCCTGTCGCCCAATGAAACCAATAGGATTTATTAGCGTGTACGGTCCGCCTCGCATCGCGGTTCCTGGACAGGCTTAGATCGTCTAAGCGGTTTACCAGTACTAGTGTGTGGGCCGGATTCAGCTCTGCGTAGAAGCATTTTGCAGCCCATATATTTCTTCAAGCCCCTATGGGCTCTAAAAGTGCCATGTTCAACATGTTGCTCAGTGTTTTCTCTCTCTCTCTCTCTCTCTCTCTCTCTCTCTCTCTCTCTCTCTCTCTCTCTCTCTCTCTCTCTCTCTCTCTCTCATTATGGGCTAGCGCACCACATTGGTCCAACATCGGGCCGACAGCGATACGACGTCGCCATGTCGTATCGCTGTCGGCCCGACGTAGGCGTAGTTCAGATGATTCACACACACACACACACACCATTACCTACATGCTGCTCATTAGTCTCTCTCTCTCTCTCTCTCTCTCTCTCTCTCTGGCAGCGTTGTCAAACTTAGTTGCAGAGATGAATGCCTTGACCTGCTCCATCCTTCGAATGAGGATGTAAGGTGAAAATCTTGATCCTGCCCAAACAGCACCAAAAAGATTGTTTTTCTTCTACACTGTTTTTGTAGAAGTAAAAGCCATACAGGGCTAATGTTATTTGTTAACGGTATAAGACGGAAAATAAATATTCTATGTATATATCGTCGGGCCGACGCTTGACCGACATTCTACGCTGACTGGGTGTCTTCCATTAAAGTTAAAGACCCCTACCTCAGTTTAGTTTTGTATTGGACTAACGGCCCAGTCAACACTATTTTATGTCATTTTTGAGCCGGTCAGTTTACCTGTCCACACTTTTCCTGGGCAGGCTTATACGTAAAGCCACGGTCACAAATCACTATTCGATCCCCGCCCGACTACTCGGGGACTGCGATGGGGTGAGATTGGGCTGGAGTCCGGTCGGCGTCCCGCCGGATGTTGGGGCGTCGGTGGTGGTCGGGAGGGGCCCGGTTAAATTTTAACTCGTAGTTAAAATTCTCCCCGAAAACTCACCGACTTCTAGGTCGGTGGCACATCGATAAAAGTCGAGCAGAGCTCGTACCGACGTCGATGTCGATGGCATCGGCTGGCATCCGGTAGTCGTAAAGCGGACCCCGACCACTCAGATAATCGGGCAGTAATCGGCCGAGGCCCGACAGATGATCAAGCGGAATCCGCTGGACGAATCCCGGTTTCGACTGGCGCCGCTCGATCGCTGATTGACGCTCGACTATATAAGGGCCCGATCTCGGATGGGTGCCAGTTTCTAGCAGACCAGTAGGGAGCATTGTACATAAACGTTTGATAACTGCCCATGCAAAGGACGGTACACGATCCATTGCTTCATCCACCATCAGCGGTAGCAGTTCTTCTCCCGCACACAAGGTTGCAAAGACCACATTGGCACGGTGCCGAGCCCTAAGCAGCCACTCCTGTAACCTCCGGATCCTTTCCTGGGGTGACGGTAGGTGCAGTGGTGGGATAAGAGGCATCTTGTTCCGCTTTTCTTCGAAAGTTTTCCTCGACGTCAAGAAAAAGGATGTTCACCCACCAACAGAGCTGACCCATTTGTTGTATAGGCAGGAGAGGATGCAGTTTATATACCCCTGAACAACTGGACAATTCCCGGCTGGGGTAAACCCGTCCCTTGTCCGGCGGCCGGGAACTGGGCGGACATCTGCGGAACATCGACCGATGCTCGGGGACTAGTAACAATACGGTATACGGTCGGTAACCTGCAGTGCACCGGCCTATTTCCGCCCGGCGTATACGCCGATGCTTCCCCGCAAAACTTAGGCTGACACCGCCCGATTCCCGGCGGATGTCTCTCTAGGCCCCACACGGCATACTTTTTGCCAAAACCGAGCCAGACACCCATTTCTCGGCTTGGACTGCTCGGCCGACCACAACGTATAGTATAGCTCGGCCGGGGTACGCCGAATTTGTGACCGAGGCATCAGCAGTTAACCAGTCTAGTGCACACTCTTTCGCCACTGACAACTGCCCTTCTTGAATCAGCGGATGCCCAGTGGTAGAGAATGGCCGTGGAAAATATTTCATGATCTATCTCCACGAAAGAATGTTGCCAACCCGGCAGGTACCGAACACGCGCCTTTCTGATCACCAGTCAGACGTTCATCCGACCGAGGTACTGAGGCCGATGATTATCATACGAGATATTTTGGCCAGCAATAATCAAGTGTATATAAATGTAAAGTGCAGATAACTCCATGTCAACAGACATACAACGTCTAAACAACGTCCAAGTCAACAGACATACAACGTCTAAACAACGATGCATTGACGCTGACGCAGCAAAGTCGATGCAACAACGAAATTGACATAGCGTGTAGCATCGGCTCCGGAACTTGTTACTCAAAAGTACCAGATTAATGTAGAAAATGATCATACCGACGGTAACGGGCCTCCGTGGCCTAGTGGTTAAGAGTGCTGACTCTTGATCATTAGGTCTCTCACCGCTGTGGTTCGAGTCTCGCTCGGGTCATATGTGAGACGCCAAGTTCTGCAACGGAAGGTAAGGTGGTTTTTCTCCGGGTACTCTGGTTTTCGCCCATCTCTGATTAACGATCGCTCGATACGGGTGAAATAATCTTGAAAGGGCCGTAAAACCAAAACCAAAAAAAAAAAATAAAAAAATAAAATAAAATAAAATAAAAAAATACGGACGGCAGGTAATGACCTAATTTGGCGTTATTACGTAAAGCTAGAACCTAAAACCACTTCCCATCACGTGAACAAGTCCGTGAAATTAAGACCCCACTAAACCCCATTTTATATAAAGAAAACAGGGGTTTATGGGGAATAACATTAATTTCCTTAGTTCTGCTCCAAGACATAGGCTGTGGGTACTCGTTAGAACCGCATCAATGAGGCGGTTCTAACGAGCATCCAAAACCTATGTTTGGAGTATAAATAGGAAAAATATCACAAATCTTCATCAGAAAAAGATGCCTTTTTTAAGGTTTGAGAAATTTACTATATCCCACGGATGTGTTATCCTAATGCCATATTAACTGAACTTATTTTCTCTGAAATTCTTGTGCCGACATTTTGGAAAGCTTTGAAAAGGTTTGAGGGTCACTGACGAGGCCTTATTGGCCGAAACTAGCTATTCTGGCCCAGAAAACATGTACACTCCATATGTTCCAGTTTTGTGGTGCATTCCTTGCTTCCAAAGGATATACACTTTCGGATGAGTCTTTAAACCTAGGTCCTTAGCTGTTGGTGGGACGTAAAACTCAAACACTCACTCACTCACTCACTCCAAAGGATAACCATTTCTAGAACATATTTAACGTCACTATAGCTGGTGTCTGGGAATGTGTGGAGGTCGTAAAATGTCTCCCTGCCCAACATCATAGTGTAGTTTATATTTTCTTGCCCTTCCAGTGGTGAATTTTGAAATTTTTTAGGGTCACTGATGAGGCCTAATTGGGCAAAACTAGCTAGTCTGGTCCAGAAAACATGTACACTCCATATTTATCCCCACGTTTTTCGAAGAAAAGTGGGGATATTGTTATCGCCTCCGTCTGTCCGTTCGTCCGTCCGTCCGTCTGTCCGGCTATCTCCTCCTACACCGTTCATTGGAATTCAACCAAATTTGGTGTGGGAGTTACATACATGAATTGCTTCTGCAAGAGCACATTAATTTTTGGACCAGCCCCCAAGGGTCCCGTGAAGCGGTCAAAACGTGGGGATTTGCGATGGCGCGCCATCGACTGCGCGATCTAGTTTACAGTTTTGTGGTGTATTCCTTGTTTCCAAAGGACAACCCTTTCTAGAACATATTTTAGAAGTAAGTAGATGAGAGAAAGTACAAAAAGGGGACAGGGAATTATTGAAAGGTTGTGTGAGTGCTTTTCAGTTTAGACAACATGTACGATAGAAGTTGGTCTTCTGTCTTTCTCGACTGGTAGGCGAGTATCTCTAGCAATGTTAATAATAAGACGATTCATTACGATAACAAGTCCGTGCAATGAACGCCCCTTTAAACCCAACTTTACAGAGAGAGAACTGGGGGTTACAATATTTTGTAACTGGGTATACAATTTGCTGCGTCAGCGTCAATGCATCGCAGTGATGTTGCATTGACGTTGACACGACGTTGTTTAGACGTTGTATGTCTGTTGACATGGAGTTATCTGCACTTTATGTTTACATACACTCGATTATTGCTGGCCAAAATATCTCATATGATAATCGTCGGCCTCAGTACCTCAGTCGGATGCGCGTCTGACTGGGTATACAATATTTTTCTCATTCCTGCTCCATGACATATGCCGTGGGTACTCGATAGAACCACTTCACTGCGGCAGTTCCAACGAGCACCAACAGCCACGTTTGAAGCATAAATGAGAAAACTATCACAATTTTTCACCAGAAAAGTAAATATTGTTAAGATATGAAAGAATGCACAAAGTCATACGGGTGTAACATCGTATTGGCTAATAGACGATGTTAATCAATTTGAAAAAAAAAAAAAAAAAAAAAAATAATAATAATAATAATAATAAAATTCTTTCATGGGAGAGCAGAAAACAAACTGTAGTAACAATGTACATGTATTTTCTACAAGATGTGCCTTTTATAGCTAATGGTACAAGTCTACTGCACTATATGTGTGGCAGATAGTCGACGGAAAACAGAACCCTGACACCAAACATAAACATTAAGTCGGAATAGGCCTCATGAATCATCAGTGTTTGGGTAAAAGTAGTTATATGTAGAACATAGAAGTGTAGGCAATGATCAGGAATCGACACAATTTACCCACAGCTCCCACCAGAGTTACCAAAGGGGAAAGAAACACAAACATGAAACAACAGACCCTAATGGAAACATCAATAGCGGAAAGCCAAAAGGACAGTTACTTTTCCACAAAATGGCCAATTCGATATCCAAAACAAAATAAAATAAGTGATACAAACACTCAAAGACAAACCATAACAAAAATAAACAGCGACAGAAGAACCGCCTTGGAGCGGTCAGTGAAACGAATTCCACTGGGCTGGGCGAGAGAGGGGCTTTAATCTTAAAGAATTTATCTAACCTGTTGTTTATGAGTGAAATGTATCTCTCGCTAAGCACTTTATTCATAGAAACAAATTTGTTTTCGTATATACAATATTTTGCTAAAACAGATATTTCTGGATTTACATTTGTGGTCAACCATGATTAAAGTTCATTCTAAAACGTTCTTACTTTTGGGCATCTAAGAAATAAATAATGGATTTTTTCTGGTTGTTCATTACAGTAAAGTTCTACAACCCTTATTTTATTAATTTTAAATAGAAATGAATGTGTTACTAAATTTTTATTATTGATTTTGTATTGGAAGTCGCGTAATTTTGTCTCGTGAAATGTCTTTAATGCTCTTTTTCCACTTTATCTCCTATCTCCGTTTGCCATTTTGTTTGTGTAATGTATTCGTTTACTCTAACCAAAATATCATAAATAGTCTACTCCCTTTCTTTGAACTAATCAAGTCTTGAAAGTATATGTTACAAACTACATTTTGTTTAAATTTAACAGCAAATACACGATTCATGTGAATTTGATCTTTTTCATACTTGAGAAATACTATTTACTACATGGTGGTAGTCTAAAAATGTGGCCCTTATATCATATTTCGCCTTTAACTGTTCAAAACTATAAAATACCACTTCCTCACTAGTAAGATCGTAAATTGCTCTTATGCCCATATCGCACCTATTTCTTAAAAACAATTTCCCATTACCAATGTGGTCTTTATGTCATAATGGGCATATAAGAATTTGCTTTAGGTTTTCTACGGGGACAGGTTTACAAAATTCCGACAAGCAGAAAATCCTTCAAAAAATGGATTTTTGTAGGTTGAAACTAAATTTCGCCGCATAAGATTTGGTTTGGACATACCTTATGATCACAAAATACTCAACAGCCTGGGAGCGCAGATCTTGTGACACTCATGTGATTCTGCTTGTTTATGACCTTACCAGATCATGATTAAATGGTCAACAAATAGATCTTGGGTTTAGCATGACCTTTGGCTAGGTGAATCACATGAAGCTTCTTCGCAAGCTACTGGTACATGGATTAACTATCCAGTGAATTAAGTCTTTTCTGATTGAGAGAAGTCAGACAGTTGCACTTGAATGTGAGTACTCAGATGAGGTTCCAGTTACTTCAGGTGTACCACAAGGATCAGTTCTAGGCACAATATTATTGTTATTATACCTTAACGACCTACCCGACAATGTGTGGTCCCGGGTTCGCCTATTTGCTGGTGACACTGGGGTGTACCTGACCATAATTCTCCCTGATTATTCGGTCACCCTCCAGAGGGACTTAGACCGCCCCATCATAGAATCTCACTGGGCCATGGAATCAAAACATAGAAAGGCGGCATAATGCTGCGTTTTACCAGATCTGCACTTCTTGTTTAAAATGCTGGTATTTAAGTGTTAAACTAACAGTTTTAGATTACAACTAGGATGAAAATTATTTTAGCTGCCCTTTATATTACAGCGAAAGTAACCTTTTGTGAACTGAAAAGAAATTTATGAAAGTACTTTTATCTCAGGACATCTTAAGTTTCCTCAATACATTTGCGCAAGAAAAATATAGATGAAAGATTTGCAAGCTGATTTTCCCCAAAATATAATCCTGATTTCCGTTTAAAAATCCATGTCCCACAAGAAAAAGGTTTGGAGGTATAAACGGTTATTACAGCAAGTACTTTCTTGCATTAGCAACATCCCTGTGCCTTTGAAAATAAATGAAATTCTGTATTTTTCACTTTTACCAGGAAAAAAGGAAACCGCTTTATAGACTTTTTAAAAGTTACTAAAACAGCTGCAGATCAATAGTTCACATCAAATACTAACGACTCGGTCAAAGATTTCTATCAAAAAGGCTACCTGAATTGAAAACCAGATTTTTTTGACATGTTTATTCTCGATGGGCGCCATCATCTCCTTTTCTTGCGGTAAATCTGAAATGCTGAGATTTCATCAATTATGCCTTCCACATTTTATTTTCTCCATCATCAATGAAAATACCTTGAAAAGTCAGCTATGTAGCCTTCTTCCTGCGTATACCATAATGAAATCGCCTATCTTGGAAGCCTGTCATCACTGATAAATGAGTGTAGCTGTCAAATTGAAGAGATTTCCATCTTGCCAAATGCAAAAACGTATTCATACGCCTTGGAACTAATCCCCCCCCCCCCAAAAAAAAACAATAGTACACCATTGCTTTAAATTTAAAACATAATATTCATATTTGAAACTGTCTTGCGCCTACTTTCACATACTTTCTAACATAATTTGTTCGTTAATTCATGAATAGTATGCCTTCATTTCTGAACTAGTTTCTACGTGTAACATTGTCCTGTTTGTGTTGTTCACCCCTGTTCCCAAGTAAACAAGTTGAAAAGGGTAGATTTCTTTTTTAACTTCTTTCAGCAAAACATATTAAAAGCATTGGGCTTCTATGAAATTTTACCAACCCGCACATTGGTAAGTAGGTGACACAACAGATCATTAATTGGATTAGATAAATATGTCCAAACATCAATTATTTGTTTATGGTGACTCATGTGAACAGAAAACAGCGTGTTTTTGTTAATGGTGAATCTTCAGTATGGGCGCCAGTTTTGTCTGGAGTCCCACAAGGGACTGTTCTTGGTCCTCTATTGTTCTCCCTGTACATCAATGATATTTCCTCTGACATTGACTCAGAAATACGACTTTTCGCAGATGACTGTGTTTGTTACCGGGAAATTAGAGATACAGATGACTCACTGAAACTTCAGGCTGACATAGATGGATTAGGATGTTGGGCCCGAAAATGGGGCATGAGATTTCAGCCAGTTAAATGCAATATTATGCAGATAACAAGGAAGAGATCTAATAAAGTTGAGGCTTCTTACACTTTAGAGGGAACGGTCCTCGGAAATGTGAATTCCATTAAATACCTTGGTGTGACAATCACTCACGATTTGAGATATGCAATATGTGTACAAAGGCGAATAGAACTCTTGGATTCCTGAGGCGAAATCTTCATCAGTGTCCCCAGGATGTGAAAGAGACAGCATACAGGGGACTTGTTCGCCCAATGTTGGAATATGGTAGTTGCATCTGGGACCCAAGCGGAGTGGTCCTAAATGAAGAAATTGAAAAAGTTCAGAATAGAGCGGCTAGATTTGTAACTGGAAATTACTGCTTTGAAACTGGGAGCATGACTGGAATTCTAGGAAAATTAAGATGGGAGTCTCTCAAGAAAAGGAGAAGAGACAGTAGGCTCATACTCTTATACAAAGGTCTAAAGGGTGCTGCCAGCATTCCAACAGATGACCTTGTTCCCCCGGCTAGGCACTGTAGACAGCACCATTCAATGACGTTTCAGACCCTTACTGCAAGAACGGATATTTATAAAGAATCGTTCTTCCCCCGAACCATTAGAGATTGGAATGCCCTTCCGGATTCTATTATTTCGACGGCGGAAGGTGCTGATGATTGTGTAGCTAAGTTTACATCTTTGGTTAGAGCTAGGGACTAACTTCCCATATCACAGGTCCTGGTGTATGAATGTCATTTGACGTGTCACCAGTAACAATTCTGATTCTGATTCTTATGTAACAAATCAATGGGTAAAAATCACTGCTATAACATAGCAGTTATTGGAAGTGATCAGAAGCCTTTTGCACAAAAATCCTGGTGCTGAACAGGCTGCTTTCATTCTTTCAGTTCAAATATGGGGATAAACTGTTTTTATCTTATTATTTTTTTTTTTTTTTTGGTTTTGGATTTTATTCCAGTATCAAATCATCCACCCAGTAAACACAATCAATAATACAGTGAAACTTTGGTGCAGTGATTCATAAATTCTTATAAATTGCATGAATGAAATATATAAAATGAAATACTAAAAGCACCAAAGAAGGTCAATCATTTTACAAGCTAAATGCAAGAGATTGCAACACCTCAACCCAATCAGTGATCTTACTGCCAACTTGGTAGAACTGGTCATTTTTGGCTACCATACACTGAATTTAAAAATAGTACAAGGTGAAATAATTACATTTTTGGGGGGTGGGGGAGGAATCATTAATTTTCAGTACTATTTAGGTATTTTACTTGAAATTCCACTCTTGCAGTGCCTAAAGGCAACCTTTAGCCACAATTCTATGATAGTATTTTACACATTTTTGTTCTGTGGATTAAGATATCATTTTTGCAAAACCATGGAAAAATGCAATAAATTACTAACATGGTGACTTTCCAATAAAAATATTTTGCTTTCATATTCTTACATTTACATGGACTACCATCTGATGAAAAATCTGTTTGGGTAACTATTTGCAAATATGATTTTTTCAGTACCTCAAATGTAGTGAAATAACTGTATTGAGGAACCTTAAATCACCTTCTTTAAAGTAGCTTTTTGTTGTCTGTGGCGTTACTAAACCGTACAAATGTGAAATGGTTAGAATATACAAGATAAAAATTGCAACATGTGTGCACGTGGCCGATTTCGAAAAAAACAAAAACAAAAACAGAAGACCATCATGAAAACATGCCTATGCAATTTTGACCCTCTTAAACTTCACTTTAATCCAGTAGAATGGGGTTTGTATGGGTGTACATTATTTTTCGCATTTCTGCCCAAAACATAGATTTTTGGTACTCGTCAGAAACCGCCTGGTCGAGACGGTTCCAACGAGTACCCAAAATCTATGTTATGAGCTGAATTATGAAAAATAGCAGAATCTTTTATCTGAACATTTTCATTTTTTGGGTGGAAATATGTTCAATTTATTTGAAAAGGCATGTTTTCGTAATGCAAAAAAAAAAAAAAAAAAAAAAAAATAATAATAATAATAATAATGGCCTCACTCATAATCTTAAATAACTGGAGTATAGTATGCATATTACAGGACCTTCGTTTGAATAAACTCTCGTCAAAGGAATAAACACTTCTCAAAGCATAAACTAACGTCTATTCTAGTTGTAAGTTTCACAAGAACGAAGTAGAAACTATTTCAGCTCACTGAAAAACAAACTTTATTTCGTAAACAAAAACAACAAAAAGAAAAAAAAGAAAAAAAAAAAAGAGAAAAACTTCCCATCACGAAAGGAAAGTTCCTGCCGTTGAATAGACCAATAGGGGACAGACTTTCTTCCAAAGTATTTTCAGTAATGAAACAAAGCGAAAGCAACGACAAAGAATTCTCAAAAGGAAATATGGCCCTGGTGTAGATTTCACATCTCCATCTGTTTCATGCAAAAATAGATTGATTTACGATCAGCACTAGCATTATAATCGATCCCTATGTGATGAAACCAAACATGATAATAACCACGGCCTTTCCTTCCAAACGATGTCAAAATGGTGTCAGTAGTTTCCAAATTTGCAATTTTGTGACGCAAGTAACCGTACGGTTAATTCAGCATTTTTTTCCAAGTTGCCGTACTTAAAAAAATCCAAGTTGCCGTACTTGAAAAATCCAATATATATATTTCATCAGCCTAAATACTTTTGTAAGCCTTCATGAATGACGGTTAAACAAATAAAGCTCTTATATCTATCTCAAGACAGGGACATGGATCATTCACACAGAGCTCTTCGTCAATAACAAAACGATCCGGGATTACGAAATTTCCATAATAAAGCAGACCTTGATTCGAGAAATTCAAGGAATACTAGGTTTTACCAACCTCCCTTTTTTCATTTCCAATATGCATATGATCAGTAAGATAGACGATGTGAGCGGAAGATTGCGATTGAACTGGAGTAGTTTGTTTGTAGGGGTCCCAGGGGGTGGCAGCATATTCTAGTTTAGGTCTAACTAGTGACTTGTATGCTGTTGCCTTGATGTCCATTGGGCATGCAGAGAGATTCCTGCGTAGGATAGGAAAGCAGCTGTCTGGCTGTCTGTCGTAGATAGCATGTCATAGTCTAGCTACTAGACCTTGATGTCATATTTACCAATTACCAACCTTCATGTGTGTTTTTATCAAATATGAAACCTTGTTAGACTTTAATCTTGTCTCAGACACCAAGGTCTAGTACAATGCGAATTTTACCTCGCAAGATCCTTGGTAAATGATTGATTACAGCTACAGTCATGAAATGTTTATTGCCTTTCTGTACCCCTTACCGAACACCAACTGATAAGGCAAACTGGCATTTTAGTCAGAGTATATCTTCCCAAGATCAAATAAGGGGTAGAAGAATATTACTTATTAACTTTAAAATATGATATCCGACTAGAAGCTAGTCTAAGCATGTCAGTGTGACTATTTCACACCAGTGTACTGTCTATAGCCAGGTTTTTTGCTTTACTTCTGGCAATGGATGTTGTATGATGACTCCATTATCTTGCTTTTGTTGCCGATTCTGATGTACTCAGACTAAGTCTTGTCTGGGTGAAAACGCATCTATCAGTCTCTCTCCCATGCTTGTAAATAATTAAAGTCCTCTTGAGCGACAGCAACTCGGTACAACAGGCAGTGATCAGCGAACAGGGGAGACGCGTGGTGGCAAGTCGTTGATGTATATGAGGAAGAGGAGTGTGCCGAGCACTGTACTCTGTGGAACACCAGAAGTAACGGGCGCAGACGAAGAAATCCTCAATTACGACTTTCTGGTATCCATCAGCAATGAAATTGTGCGGAACCTCGTGAAAGGCCTTACTGAAATCTAGTAGGATGACATTTATGCGCTGTCAGTTGTTCATTCCGCGGCTTGCTATCAGCTGGTACTCACATGCCCCCCCCCCCCCCCCCCCCCCAGCAGGGAGAACGACCCAATGTACAACGAAAGAGCCGATTACTGTGCAGAGTCTCATCCTGCAAACCTGGAGTTTATGTAATAAACTGAGCGTGACAGCTCAGTGGTTAAGTCCAGAGTGGTTAGTGCACTTGACTCAGATGCCAGAGGCCCTCGGTTCGACCCGGCGATGATTATTTCGGTGTCTGAACACCATTTACAGCGATGAATGTCAAAATGCGCACCGCCCTTTGGATCGGAACGTTTAACTGGAGGCACCGGCCCCCGCCCATAGGGGCTTGAAGAAATATATGGGCTGCATGATGCTTCCACGCAGAGCTGAATCCGGCCCGCACACTAGTACTGGTAAACCGCTTAGAGGATCTAAGCCTGTCCAGGAACCGCGGTGCGAGGCGGACCGCCTATGCTAATAAACCCTATGGGTTTCATTGGGCGACAGAGCTTGAGATGTCATCTCATCTCAATGTCGGGTAAAAGTCCCACAAAATTGGAAGCAACGTCTCCAAAATGACCTTTAAAGTGCTGACGGGGACGTTAAACCTCAAATCAAACAAACAAACTGGAGGCGCCCTGTTCAGGGAGAGTCATCCCCTATGCAGGTTAACTGTTTGTTTGTTTTGAGGTTTACGGCCAAGTCAACACTGTTAAGGCCGTTTTTGAGCCTGTCAGTTTACTTTTCCTGGGCAGGCTTATACGTAAGAGGTAACCAGGAGAGTGCACATTCTTTCGCCAGAAACTGACAACTGCCCTTCTTGAGCCAGCGGAATGGAGAGAATGACCGTAGGAAAGATTTCTTGATCAATCCCCGCGAAAGAATATTGCCGACCCCGGCAGGTATCGAACCTGCTTCCCCATGATCAGCAGTCAGACGCGCATCCGACTGAGCTACCGAGGCCAGCGCAAGATTGATGTGTGCTGTAAATCTGCAAGTAATGGTAAAATGTGGCCGATCCCAGTATCAGTGAGTAGGTCCTGGTGCACGTTTGTTTGTTTGGTTTGAGGTTTTACGTCCCCTTCAACACTGTAAAGGTCATTTTGGAGAAGTTGATAACAATTTTGTGGGACTTTTACCAGACATTGAGATGAAATGACTTCTCAAGCCCTGTCGCCCAGTGAAACAAATGGACGGACTCGCATCGCTTTGCTTGCCCAGGCTTAGATCTTCTAAGCTGTTTACCAGTACTCGTTTGCGGGTCAGTTACAGCTCTGCGTGGAAGCATTATGCAGCCCATATATTTCTTCAAGCCCCGATGGGCGGTGCGAATATGGATAGTGTTTCTCTTTTGTTTCGGTATTAAAAAGTTCTTGCTCGGCTCCCATGGCGGGGCTTGAAGAAATAGGTGGGCTGCATGATGGTGCCAGGCAGAGCTTAAACCGACCGCTTAGGAGTATTGGTAAACCGCCTAAAGGATTCAAGCCTGCCCAGGCAAAGCGGTGCGAGTCGGGCCGCCCATTCATATAAACCCTATTGGTTTCATTGGGCGACAGGGATTTTTTTTTTTGGTTGTACGGCCCTTTCAAGATTATTTCACTCATATCGAGCCGATCGTTAATCAGAGGTGGGCGAAAACCGGAGTACCCGGAGAAAAACCATCTGACCTTCCGTTGCAGAACTTGGCGTCTCACACATGACCCGATCGAGGCTCGAACCACAGCGGTGAGAGACCTAATGATCAAGAGTCAGCGCTCTTAACCACTAGGCCACGGAGGCCCGTAAGCGACAGGGAATGAGACCTCATTTCATCTCAATGTCGGGTATATAAAAGTCCCACAAAATTGTAAGCTAGGTCTCCAAAATTACTTATACAGTGTTGATGGGGACGTTAAACAGTGTTAATTGGGACGTTAACCCTCAAATCAAACAAATCAAAAGGTTATTGCTAGTATCGTCTAATTCTAACAAATACCCACATCATACATGTACTCTCACATGTATGCGGTTTTTGTGTATCTTTGAAACGACCCCATGTCAATTCTCATCGATTCAGAAATTCAGCCTTTGATATTGACGGTAAAATTATCTTCTTGCCTGTAAATTGATGCGTTAGCATTTGATAACCGATTAACATGCATGATAGTATTGTGTCAGTGCAGTTGAAAGTCAAATACTTGTAATTTGGACTAAAAATTCTACTTTCCTCAGATGAACCGGAGGTCGCCATCTTATTGTTCGCCGCAGTCATGTGGCCCGGCTTTTTGTCACGTGACAGGAATATTTTTAGATTGAAATTCCCAAAAACAACAAATAAACAAAAATGAAAACGACGATTTTCACAAAGTTCTGAAGTGGTATTTGGTTTCAGAAGATTACAAATGACAAAGCTACATGAATAGAAGAAATAAAACGGAAAAACACGCTTTTCATTTTTGAAGCCCGATAGCTCAATAATGCACCTTTAAAGCCTTAAACGACACATATTTTGAAATCGGAGCTCTCGAAAGCATGCAGATGAATAACTGTGTTCGATGTGTCGGTCAGTAAAGGGTAGTTTAGTTGGCCACAGGTAACACAGAGAAGCGAGCTAACCCTTTTAACCCTGTAGACCGGTGCAGACGCCGAGGTAGAAATACACTGTATCTATGCAAACCTTGCAAATCCTGATAAGACGGTACGTAGCTAGCACGTCTCGCCAGAATCTACATGTACACTGTTTGCCATCATGTCAGTGAACTACTCAGAAATCCCTTTCTGTAAGAATATATTTAAAGTGAGAAGAGTCCTGTTCAGAAACACAGGGACGAAAGAGTAAAATCTCAAACCAGTTGCATAAGCGCGTAGGAAAATAGTCTCAGAGTATTGTTTTCTTTTCAGAATTAGTATTTCTGTGCCAATTTTTATTCAATCCGTATAAAGTCTCGAACAATGAAATATTTTGAAAGACGTTCCATGCCTGCAAAATTAATTTTCAAGAGTTCCTTTGGAATATTTTATGCAGCGAACGAACAGCGGAAGTGGAGTAACGCGGTCCAGTACCGGAAGTAGAAATGTAATGACATAGAAACTTGATTTTAAAAATCAACTTTCAAAAATAAATGACAGGAAGAGGCACAACAGATGCAATTTTTGTTGTACGGCAGCTGCAAGAGAAGTATCTGGCGGCCAACAGGAGACTCTACATGGCTTTTGTAGACCTTGAGAAGGCATTTGATCGAGTGCCTCGGAAAGTCATCTGGTGGGCACTAAGATAAGTTGGAGTGGACGAGTGGATTGTGCGAATGGTCCAAGGGATGTATGCTAATGCTCAGAGCTGTGTCCGGGTTGGTGATGGTTATGTGAAGAATTCGAAGTGAAGGTGGGTGTTCATCAAGGCTCTGTTCTCAGCCCACAGCTTTTCATCATTGTGCTTGAAGCCTTGTCATGCTAGTTCCGCTCTGGAGTCCCCTGGGAGGACCTGTATGCTGTTGACCTTGTCATCATAGCTGAATCCCTTGAGGAATGTGTCAGGAGGCTATCAACATGGAAAGACGCAATGGAGGCGAAAGGGCTGAGAGTGAATGCAGGAAAGACAAAGATCATGATCTGTAGCTCAGGTCTGGACCTCCTGCACAGTACAGGCCAGTTCCCATGCACTGTATGTCGCACTGGAGTGGGCAGCAACAGTATCTTTTGTAACGGCTGCAAGTTCTGGGTGCACAAGAAATGCAGTGGGCTCAAGCGCTTCATAGAGGACCCTGATTACAGGTGTACACGGTGCCAAGGAACTGCACAACCCTTAGATGGCAGACCACAGAGGGAAGTCCAAGTCGGATCCGACAAGCTGGAGGTTGTAGCTTCCTTTTGCTACCTAGGTGATATGCTCTCAGCAGCGGGTGGTTGCGACCTTTCAACCACATCACGTGTGAAAACAGCCTGGAAGAAATTCAAGGAGTTACTACCAGTTCTCTCTTCCTGCCACTTCTCGTTCAAGACACGTGGCCATGTGTACAGCTCTTGTGTGCAGAGCGCAATGCTCCATGCCAGCGAGACATGGCTATTGACAAAGCCAAACCTACAACGTCTTCAGCGGAATGACAGGGCAATGATCAGACAGATTTGCAATGTCAAGCCAAAGGACAGTCACCATCAGGTCCAGTGAGTTACTTGAGCCTCTTGGCATTGAGGACCTGGACCTCATCCTGAAAGAGAGAAGGCTCCGCTGGTATCGACATGTTGAACGCTCCAACGGTGCAGTCAAGACTGCCTGTGATATACAGGTAGGTGGAAAGCAGGGGCCTGGAAGGCCCAAGATGACCTGGAAGCAGCTGACAGAAAGAGATTGCAGAGAATGGAAGCTCTCTGCTATCGATCCTCACGATAGACAGGCATGGGGATCTGGTGTAAGATCTGACATGCGTGCAGCAAGCCAGCTACCTGGAAGGGGGCCCACTTATATGGACGTTGCCCCTGTACCTGCACATTAATAAAAAATCTGTTGATGATGATGTCATACACACGAGCATTCTAGGGTTTTTCAACCTGTAGGTATCGCAGTAAATATAATATTTTTTATAACTCACAAAAAACGTTTAAAATATGAATCGTACTGATTTTTCATGGCTCACTACCTTAAAACACAAGTACGAACACCTTACCACGGATCATGTGCTGAGTCTGGGTACACTAAACACGGAACAAATTGTACAACAAACACGGATGTGGAAAACCCTACTAGAGCGAGCAGTCGATGGCAAGCCATCGCAAATCCCCACGCTTTTGCCACATAGCAGACGTGACCTTTTGACCCCTTGAGATGGCCTCTTTGGGCAGAGCCAACTATAACGTCCCTCTTGCACACCCTCACCATGTAAGGAAGTCATGTGGCAAATATGGTTGCGGTTAAGGAGGAGATAACGTGACAGACGGACAGACAGACAGAGGCGTTCACAATATCCGCCAACGCTTTCTTTAAAAGCATTGGGATAATAAAAATCCACTAATAAATGAAGTCACTAGAGCAATGACATAGATTTTTTTAAAAATAGACACAGTGACAATGACAATGAGGTCATGACCTTGAAAGTCAACTCACTCGAGATATTGTCATAAGGAACATTTGTGTGAAGTTATATTGAAATCAATCAAAAAATGTAGGCACTAGAGTGATGACAAAGTTTTTCTAAAACTAGGCACAGTGACCTTGACCTTGAAAGTCAACTCACTCGAGATATTGTCATAAGGAACATTTTTGTGAAGTTATATTGAAATCGAACAAAAAATGTAGGCACTAGAGCGATGACAAAGTTTTGTAAAAATAGGCACAGTGACCTTGACCTTGAAAGTCGAACTCGCTCAAGATATTGTCATAAGGAACATTTGTGTGAAATTATATTGAAATTGGCCAAGAAATGTAGGCGCTAGAGCAATTACAAAGTTTTTCTAAAAAAAGTCACAGCGACCTTGACCTTGAAGTCAAACACACTCGAGATATTGTCAAAAGGAACATTTGTGTGAAGTTATATTGAAATCGGACAAGAAATGTAGGCGCTAGAGCGATGACAAAGCTTTTCTTAAAATAGCCACAGTGACCTTGACCTTGAAAGTCAAACACACTCGAGATATTGTCAAAAGGAACATTTGTGTGAAATTATATTGAAATTGGTCAAGAAATGTAGGCGCTAGAGCGATCACAAGGTTTTTCTAAAATAGACACAGTGACCTTGACCTTGAAGTCATAACACACTCGAGATATTGTCAAAAGGAACATTTGTGTGAAATTATATTGAAATTGGTCAAGAAATGAAGGCGCTAGAGGGATTACAAAGTTTTTCCGAAAATAGCCGCAGTGACCTTTACCTTGAAAGTCAAACACATTCGAGATATTGTCATAAGGAAAATCTGTGTGAAATTATATTGAAATTGGTCAAGAAATGTAGGCGCTACAGCGATAACAAAGTTTTTTCCAAAAATAGCCACAGTGACCTTAAGGCCATGACCTTGAAAGTCAAATTTGCTCGAGATATTTTCATAAGAAACATTTGTGTGAAGCTATATTGAAATCGGTGGACAAATATAGGTGCTAGAGCGATGATAAAGTTTTTCTAAAAATAGCCACATCGACATTTACCTTGAGGCCATGACCTTGAAAGTCGAACTCGCTTGAGGTATTGTCATAAGGATCATTTGTGTGAAGTTATATTGAAATCGGTGAAGAAATGTAGGCGCTAGGGCGATAGCGTGACTTTTATAGCAGCCGTGACCTTTTGACCCCTTGAGAGGGCCCTTTCAGGGGCCGTAACTCCGAAACACATGAAGCGATATGGCTGGTTCAAGAAAGGAACCTAGATCTCATGGTGGTACAAGTTGTGTGCAAGTCTGGTTAAAATCAAATCATGGATGAAGATGCTATCGTGGGGAGAAGACCAAAATAGAAGACCGTAACACATGATGCAAAATAGCTGGTTCAAGAAAGGAACCCAGATCTCATGGTGGTACAAGTTGTGTGCATGTCTGGTTAAAATAAAATCATAAATGAAGATGCTTTCACGCGAACAAGACCAAAATAGGCAATTTCTGTCCTTTCAGGGGCCGTAACTCCGTCACACATGATGGGATATGGCTGGTTCAAGAAAGGAACCTAGATCTCATGATGGTACAAGTTGTGTGCAAGTCTGGTTAAAATCAAATCATAAATGAAGATGCTATCGTGCAGACAAGAAATTGTTTACGCACGCACACACGGATGACGGACGAAATGTGAACACAAAAGCTCACCTTGTCACTACGTGACAGGTGAGCTAAAAATGGGCAAATGTCTCCAAAATCTGAATTTTTAGGTCTGTTGGCCTGTATGCATGCAGCCTTTTACCCAGTTTTATGTTATGTTGAACAAATGTGTAGAAATAGTGCATACTATAACTAATATAAGTCTATTTTGTGATTTGCTTGCATGTAACGGTTAGCACCATTCTTTAATATATTGCAGTCTGCTACTGAAATATAATGCTCCTCTTGGATTACTAACCTACTATTATTTTCCTTAAAAGCTTCAAGTTCTTATCTGTTATAGATCTCTATCCAAACAGTACAATGGAAAATGCTGGGAGAGAATAAAGAAACTGTCCCAACAGTAGCGGTTGTGTCCCAACCATAACGATTACACTTACATGTACTGCCTTTGCCAGAAATCTAAGAAATGTTACAGTTGAATGGCCATGCTAGTTATACATTTTATAGAGTTTCAATTGTTTGTAGAGTGTAAGACTTATTGAAACCCAGAAAAATAAAATTACACCATAACAATACTGTTTTTCATACAAACACCATTATGATTTTTTAAAATAACAGATTGCCTGGGATAAAAATGACTATTAATATTTACTTTAGTATCCTGGCATTGGAACTAAGAGTACTGGATAGTATCTGTTATTTTTAAACCATAGTTTCTCAGGTTTTGATAGGCAAACATAGACTGTTATTGTTGGGACAGTTTTCTGTGGAAGTTATAATATTGTGCTGGACTGCCTTTTCAGAGTTAAATGGGGATGTTTGCAGTCAAACTAAATTTTTTCCAGGCCCATAAGGTCTACAAAGACAAAAGGGAGACAAACAATAGATGAAAGCATTAAAACCCAAAGATCCAACAAAATCAGACAAAAGAGATACTGAGATGAATGGTAAATCTTGAATTTCTCAGTGAGCTGTTAGGAAGACGATAAAAAGTTGCAATATAAGTACTGAAGGTCATTAAGGAAAATGATTGGTTAGAAATCAAACGAAGTCATGCCTTACACTTAAGTAGCAGAGACAGCAAGATAATAACAAAGGATGAGAACCATGACTGTTGAGACACACTAGAGACTGCAGCCAAGCATACAAGCAATTTATATGACATGCAAGCAAATAAGAGAAAAGACTTGAAAAAATAGCTAGACATTTTTGTATAAACTAACCAGACATATTGTTTCTACACATTTTTAACAACATATCATAGAACTGGGTAAGAGCCTACAGGCATATAGGCCGTTTTAGGGCGATAGACAAAAAGGTTTGGAAGCAATGTCTCCAAAATGATTTAAATAGTGTTGTCAGGGACATTAAACCTCAATCCAACCATATAAACCTTAAATTTCAGATTCTTGAGACATTATCCCTTTTTTCTAAAAGGTAATAGACCTTGTAAGTCAGTCATTTTTTACTTCAAAAATGATTGTTTGGTGTGGCCTAGTAAATGAGTACAAAATGGTTAATATATGTTGGAAAACACTTGAAAAACTACTTAAAACTGATTTATTTTTAAAAAATGGCTTAAAATGGCATGCCATACAAATAGAGCATTTTTGGGCGTTTTCTTCTAAAGATGAGCTATTTCTGTTGTGTGTTGTCAATATTTACTTTGTGCTATCTCTAGGGGCCACATTTGCAATTCATCTGTGAAACTCAACCAGAATTTTTGTCTGGATAATAACTCTGTCAAGTTTGAATATGGGTAATATGTTGCATCAAAAACTAGGTCACTAGGTCAAATTTCGATAAAACCTTGTGTACACTCCAGGGGCCAGTTTTGCTTCAATGCCAGAATGTTTAACTTGATGTTTTCTCTTTTTAAGTTTTGACCCTGGATCATGTCATAACTAAAACTTGGTCACTTGGTCAAATTTCTTTAAAACCTCTTCCTCTGAAGGCCACAATTTTGGATCAATCTTAATGAAAATATGACCATACCAAAATGTCTGCCATGGTGATGTCAACTGGAAAAAGCTTTGCATCAGATCAAAAACTAGGCCACTAGGTCAAATTTCTTTAAACTTGATTTACCCTATAGAGGCCTCAATTTTACCACAATCTACATGAAACTGAACCAGAAAATATGCCTTGAATATTTCTTTATTGATTTGGAACATGGCCAATACATATCAAAAACTAGAAAGGTGTCAATATGACACAGATGCCCCCACCCAGGGGCCATCTCACCCCAAAAGACTCATATTACAATAACACCTGTATTGAATAGCATAACTCACCTGAACATTGAGGTCATTGGCATAGGTTGGGGTATTGCTTATTAAACCTTTGAAAAACAACCATCGATCATACCAAATATGAACTCAATCTATCAAATGGTTTGGAAAATATGAGCTCTTAAAAATGTTAAAATTAAAAATTCCTAAGTCTGAGGTCATGGGACAGAGGCGTGGTTACAGCTGAATGAAACTTTTGATCTGTATCTATCATCATTCCAAATATGAAGCAAATCCATCAAAAGGTTTAGGAAATATGATCTATAAAAAGACACAACATAAAAATTTCTAAGTCTGTGACCTTGACCTTGAGGGTGTATGCCTGAATAAAACATTGGACCTGTAACTATCATCATACCAAATATGAAGCAAATCCATTATATAGTTTGGAAAATATGAGCTATTGACATACTTAAATTTGAAAATTTCTATGTCTGTGACCTTGACCTTGATGTAATGTTCATGGGTGGGGGTACTGCTGAATATCACTTTGGACGTTTATCTATGAAAGCACCAAATATAAACACAATCTATCATGCAGTTTGGAAAATTTGAAATCTTAAAAAATCAACATTCAAAATTTCTAAGTGTGTGACCTTGACCTTGAAGTCTTAGGCATGAGTGGGGGTATTGCCAAAAAAAAACATTTGGACCTGCATCTATCATCATAACAAATTTATAGAAGTGAAATCTATCATACGGTTTGGAAAATACTAGCTTTTTGAAAACTTTAAACATTAAAAATTCTAACTCTGTGACCTTTACTTTGAGGTCATGGTCATGGGCGGGGGTATTGCTGAATGAATCTTTGGACGTACATCTATCATCGTAACAAATATGAACCAAATCAATCATAAAAGTTCAGGTTCTAACTGGTACAAATATCTTAACCTGAGTCTTAAAAATTAATTTTTTTTCTAAGTTGGTGACCTTGACCTTGAGGTCATAGGCATGAGCGGGGGTATTGCTGAATAAAACTTTGTACCTATATGTATCATCATACCAAATATGAACAAAATCTATCATACTCTTTGGAAGATATAAGCTCTTAAATAATAAGGTTCTACCTGGTACAAATAGCTTAACCTGAGTCTAAGTCTATGACCTTGAGGACATAGGCATGAGTGGGGGTATTGCTGAATAAAACTTTGCACCCATATATATCATCATACAAAATATTAACCAAACCCATAGTATACTTTGGAAGAGCTCTTAAATAATAAGGCTCTACCTGGTACAAATACCTTAACCTGAGTCTTCAACATTAAACATTTCTTAGTTCATAGCCTTGACCTTGAGGTCATAGGCATGGGTGGGGGTAGTGCTGAATAAAACTTTGGACCTTTATCTATCATCATCCAAAATATTAACCAAATCCATCGCATGGTTTAGAAAATATGATCTCTATAAAAAGTTCAGACTCTACCTGGTACAAAAACCTTAACCTGAGTCTAACAGGATTACGTACGTATGTACACACTTTTGTAAAGAAGGACGTACATTCGGACGCAAGTACGCACATACCCACGGACGCACATACGGAAAACCGAAAAATTATATGCCCCCGGCATCATCCGATGCAGGGGCATAACTAGACCACTACCACCTGCAGGTAAAAATTTTAATACTTGTTCACCTTTTTGAGACAACCTTTATGATGACATGAAACTTTACTAGAATGTTTGCCTTGATGATATCTTGGTCTCTTTTGAATATGGGCTGCCTCACAAAAGTCAGACTTCTTTAAAAGCTTGTGCACCGATCCTCTAGAGGAATCAGTTTTGCTTCAATTTTTATGAAACTTCTGTCAGATTTCTTTAAAAGCTTTTATTCTCTAGAGGCGCTATATCATTGTAATTTACACTTCATGAAACTTTACAGGAATGTCTGTCTTGATGGTCAGTCAAGTTTGATTAATTGGACCATGTCATAAAAAAAATTCCTTTTTTGGATGGTGATGTTCCTCGTGCGCCATCCTATGGCGTTTATATTTCGCAATTAATTCGATTTGCTAGAGTGTGAAGTCATGTAACTGACTAATCAGGGTTATCGGTACCATAAACTGACTAATCAGGGTTATCGGTACCATAAACTACGCAAAGTAGAAGTAAAACAAAGATCAGGAATCGATACAATTAACTTACTCCACCCATCAAAGACACCAAAGGGAAAGAAATACAAACATTAAGCGACCAGACCATAATGGAAACCAAAACAAAGGAAGGCCATAAGGACAGTTACTTTCCCACAAAATGGCCATATGGCCATCCAAAATTAAAAGACACAAGTGATACACACAGTAAGTAACAAACAACAACATAAATAAATCGCCACAGAAGAACCGCCTTGGAACGGTCAGTGGAAAGATTTCCACTGGGGGGCTTAAATCGATTTTACGTGGCCACAATCCTCGCCCTTACTTCTGTCGCGATTTAGACAAATAAATTGTTCAGTCCGCATGAAGGCCTCCTAACTCATCAGTGCAACATCTCCGTGAACACAAAAAATCAAAGAACCACAGAGGTGAGACAACGGTGAGGACTCGACAGCAAGAAACCACTGAAATGCTGGAGCAAAAGAAAACCAACAGTTAGACTCCGATGGGCCCGACCAGAGACAGAGCATCAGGCACCAACCAACATTATCAAGAATTAGATCTCTCAAATTCTCAATAAGCCTTTACGTTGGAGCCGTCATAGAATCTGAGGCCTGACCCACCGGCGTGCAATTAAAGAGGGAAGCAAAGTTGCCAACCGTGATTGGGTTAACTACCATGCATGCAGTCTGTCGTATAACATCCATGTTGTACCCAATCTTTTTATATATAAGAATGATTTTACGAAATTGGGTGCTGAAGTCATTGCGGTTATATATTTTTCTGAATTTATATACTAAGTCACCATAAAATTCGGGTTCCGATAGACCTTGTTGCAGAAGAGATTTAAGTCCAATATTAAATTTTGAAATTAAATCAGAATGGCGTCTATAAAATTTTGAAAATGCTTTGCGTAGTTTATGGTACCGATAACCCTGATTAAGGAGTTTAGCCGTTAATAATTTATTACGAGTGTTGAAGTCAGTTACATGACTACACATTCTAGCAAATCAAAATAATTGCGAAATATAAACGCCATAGGATGGCGCACGAGGAATATCACCATCAAAAAAGGGAAAATTTACAATCTCAAAATCAAAGTCATCGCGTTTATCATAAATTTTGCACGAAACAAACCCATCTGCAATAGATAGATGTAAATCCAAAAATGGGGCCTCGGTATCAGAAGAATTTGCTTTATTTAATTGAAGTTCTGGGGGGGGGGGGGGGTAAATCTGACTGATCAAACCATCGAAATAGGTATTATCAATATTTAATAAATCATCTAAATATCTAGAAGTGGAGCTAAAAGCTTCAATAATTTCAGATTGGCTATCAATGGAAAGCGACAACATGAAGTGTCTTTCATAACAATACAAGAACAGATCAGCCACAAGAGGTGCGCAATTCGTACCCATCGGAATACCCACAATTTGTCTAAAAAACTTAGTACCAAATCTAATATAAATTTTGTCAAGTAGAAAGGTGAGGGCATCACACACTTTCTGACATGACCAAAGTGTATAATTCTTATGCTCTTTAGAAGTGAAAAATGCATTTCTGACATTACATGCAAGATAGAGAGAATCTTCTCTGTGAAAAGCCCATTCAATTAAATCATTAAGCTTTTCTTTTATAAGATTATGAGGAAGTGTAGTGTAAAGAGTGGAAAAATCGTAAGTAGACAGACTGGAAGCACGAAAATGTCTGTATTTCAATTTATTTAAAACCTCATTCGATTTTTTTATAGACCAAAACAGATTTCTTCCTGATCTTTCAAAGACTTTATCACAATATTTAATCACATGCGTTTTAATAGCAGTAAGACAGGAAGTTAATAATTTAGAAAGTTCAGTGGTAGTGCAAGAGCTAGAATTTGCAATAAACCGTGCTTTGTAAGGTCTTTTATTAAGTTTTGGTAACCAGTATAGCGTAGGAAGCTTGTCTTGGCCTTCGGTAACACACACAGCAAACTTGGTGGCTGAATGACAAATATGTTTATCTACTATAACTCTCTCTTCAGCTAAAGGCTGAAGTTCATAGGCCTTAGTACCACCAAGCTCCTGCTTAAGCGTGTTAACATAGTGGAGCCGTCACACAACGACGACCTTGTCTGCAGGAGCCAAAACAAACTTCTTATGAAATTCTTGAATACCTAGCTTAAGATGACGTAAAGACGTCTTAGGCTTAGGAGGTAATAAGTTAGTATTTTGAGAATAGAAAGAAATGCGTTTATTCACTAGTTTTAAAATGCTTAGTTTCCAGTCCTTAAGGGCTTTATGCTCAACATACTCTCGCTTACACCATCGATTACCGAATTCATTCACGGAAGCAGCGATTTCATCTCTACATTTACTGAAATCAATTTTAGAAGGAAACCGATATTTCGGTCCTTTAGAAATTATATCCCTTATCCTAGAATCAGGAATAATTTTCAAATTGCCAGTAATTACATGACCAGCAGCAGGATAGCAATACACTGAGTTTTTACAATCACATGAATCAGGAGTATTAGTATCAATATCAAGATCTGAAACAAGTTTATTAAAATTAATAATGATAGATCTAACAGGTTTGTTATATTTATAGCAAATTATAGGTGTTTCAGTATTTTGAAAATAAGCAGGAATGGAAGAAAGCACAGAGCTCTCACGGATAATACTGGGCAAATCTATAAAATCCATACCCTTATTAATGAAAGATATTTTGAAGAAATGGCGTTTATGATTAATTTCAGAATCAATGTAAGGACGGAGAGTATGCTGAGTATAGCCTCTAGTTAAGAGAGCCGCATCATATAACTGATAAGAACTATCGTAGAATTTATTCGCCTCGGTGTCCAGAAGACGTAAAACAGAAACGGGTAATAAACTTAAAAATGAAAGCATAGAGTGGCGTCCATGATTTAATAATATAATAGACAGTCACTTAAGTCTAGTATTGTTTCGTTTAAACGCACGTACTTTACGTTTAAAGTTACCATTTTCCTGGTGCCGTGAGATCTAGTTCTGCGTTTTCGACATTCCAGGAGCGAGAAAATATCAAAGTCCGGCATTCTAGAAATATTACCCTCATGATAAATGTTGTCATTAAATCCCAGTGGAAAAGGGGTCTGTAAACATTTAATCCATTTCAGTTCAGCCTCATGTCTTTTTATAATTTTGAATCTAGTTGTAGAATTTGCATCGTAATAAAGTTTTACCACTGGTTGTATAACAATGTTATTTACAGAATGACCTGTACGTCGAAAGTGACGGTACAAGAAAGTGTCAGTTTTCTTAGGCTTACTCATTCTAGGATAATGCTCGTTCAATCTAGTTTTAAGCATGCGGTTAGTTTGACCGACGTACAGTTTGCAGCACGTCATGTAATTAGATAAATTAAATCTGTAGACTGTCATGTCAAATCAGACATGTTAACTACAGAGAAGCGTCTACCGTTTACAGATGAAGTAACGGTAGACGCAGTGCTTAAATGCGAACAACATCTGCACCTCTTGGCATTGCAAAGCCTTTTCAAAATTTTATAGACGCCATTCTGATCTAATTTCAAAATTCAATATTGGACTTAAATCTCTTCTGCAACAAGGTCTATCGGAACCCGAATTTTATGGTGACTTAGTATATAAATTTAGAAAAATATATAACCGCAATGACTTTAGCACCCAATTTCGTAAAATCATTCTTCGATTTAAAAAGATTGGGTACAGCATGGATATTATACGACAGACTGCATGCATGGTAGTTAACCCAATCACGGTTGGCAACTTTGCTTCCCTCTTTAATTGCACGCCGGTGGGTCAGGCCTCAGATTCTATGACAGTTCACACATAAAGGCTTATTGAGGATTAGAGAGTTCTAACTCAAGGTAATGTTGGTCGGTGCCTGATGCTCTTGTCTCTGGTCGGGCCCATCGGAGTCTAACTATTGGTTTTCTTTTGCTCCAGCATTTCAGTGGTTTCTTGCTGTCGAGTCCTCACCATTGTCTCATCTTTGTGGTGCTTTGATTATTTGTGTTCACGGAGATGTTGCAATGATGAGTTAGGAGGCCTTAATGCGGACTGAACAAATTATTTGTCTAAATCGCGACGGAAGTAAGGGCGAGGATTGTGGCCACGTAAAATCGATTTAAGCCCCCCCCCACACACACACGCACCCCAGTGGAAATCTTTCCACTGACCGTTCCAAGGCGGTTCTTCTGTGGCGATTTATTTATGTTGTTTGTTTCTTACTGTGTGTATCACTTGTTTCTTTTTGTTTTGGATGGCCATATGGCCATTTTGTGGGGAAGTAACTGTCCTTATGGCCTTCCTTTGTTTAAGTTTCCATTACGGTCTGGTCGCTTAATGTTTGTGTTTCTTTCCCTTTGGTGTATTTGATGGGTGGAGGAAGTAAATTGTATCGATTCCTGATCTTTGTTTTACTTCTACTTTTTATCAAACCATCGAAATAGGTATTATCAATATTTAATAAATCATCTAAATATCTAGAAGTGGAGCTAAAAGCTCCAATAATTTGAGATTGGCTATCAATGGAAAGCGACAACATGAAGTCTCTTTCATAACAATACAAGAACAGATCAGCCACAAGAGGTGCGCAATTCGTACCCATCGGAATGCCCACAATTTGTCTAAATAACTTAGTCCCGAATCTAATATAGATATTGTCAAGTAGAAAGGTGAGGGCATCACACACTTTCTGACATGACCAAAGTGTATAATGTTCATGCTCTTTAGAAGTGAAAATTGCATTTCTGACATTACATGCAAGATAGAGAGAATCTTCTCTGTGAAAAGCCCATTCAAATAAATAATTAAGCTTTTCTTTTAGAAGATAATGAGGAAGTGTAGTGTAAAGAGAGGACAAATCGTAAGTAGACAGACTTGAAGCACGAAAATGTCTGGATTTCAATTTATTTAAAACCTCATTCGAATTTTTATAGACCAAAACAGATTTCTTCCTGATCTTTCAAAGACTTTATCACAATATTTCATCACATGCGTTTTAATAGCAGTAAGACAGGAAGTTAATAATTTAGAAAGTTCAGTGGTAGTGCAAGAGCTAGAATTTGCAATAAACCGTGCTTTATAAGGTCTTTTATGAAGTTTGGTAACCAGTATAGCGTAGGAAGCTTGTCTTGGCCTTCGGTAACACACACAGCAAACTTGGTGGCTGAATGACCAATATGTTATCTGCTATAACTCTCTCTTCAGCTAAAGGCTGGAGTTCATAGGCCTTAGTACCACCAAGCTCCTGCTTAAGCGTGTTAACATAGTGGAGCCGTCACACAACGACGACGTTTTTAGCAGCCTTGTCTGCAGGGGCCAAAACAAACTTCTTATGAAATTCTTGAATATCTAGTTAAGGATGACGTAAAGACGTCTAAAGTCATTGCGGTTATATATTTTTCTGAATTTATATACTAAGTCACCAAAAAATTCGGGTTCCGATAGACCTTGTTGCAGAAGAGATTGAAGTCCCATATTGAATTTTGGTAAGTTTTTTTTTATTAAGTTTTGGTACCCAGTATAGCGTAGGAAGCTTGTCTTGGCCTTCGGTAACACACACAGCAAACTTGGTGGCTGAATGACAAATATGTTTATCTACTATAACTCTCTCTTCAGCTAAAGCTTGAAGTTTATAGGCCTTAGTACCACCAAGCTCCTGCTTAAGCGTGTTCACATAGTGGAGCCGTCACACAACGATGACGTTGTTAGCGGCCTTGTCTGCAGGGCCAAAACAAACTTCTTATGAAATTCTTGAATACCTAGTTTAAGATGATGTAAAGACGTCTTAGGCTTAGGAGGTAATAAGTTAGTATTTTGAGAATAGAAAGAAATGCGTTTATTCACTAGTTTTAAAATGCTAAGTTTCCAGTCCTTAATGGCTTTATGCTCAACATACTCTCGCCTACACCATCGATTACCGAGTATATACAAGGAAGCAGCGATTTCATCTCTACATTTACTGAAATCAATTTTAGAAGGAAACCGATATTTCGGTCCTTTAGAAATTCTATTCCTTATCCTAGAATCAGGAATAATTTTCAAATTGCCAGTAATTACATGACCAGCAGCAGGATAGCAATACACTGAGTTTTTACAATCACATGAATCAGGAGTATTAGAGAAGTCCTGGATCTATCCTGCCATCCTTTGTTTATCAGGCGGGTTGCAAAACAATAACATCACAGAGGCCTCTATAGGAGCTAATAGGCCCCATGACATAGTCAATTTGGATGGTTGGTAGGATTACATACTGAATATCTAAGCTCTGAGCCTTATGGTTTCAGAGAAGAAGATTTTTTTAAGGTTTTTTATTATTATTATTGTGATAAGTCAAGTGTAAGCTAATGAGCCCTGGGAAGTAGCCAACTTGGAGCCCAGGGGCATGATTGGTAGGATTAATATAGATGAGCACTTAGCATTGTTACATACAGTACGGCTCAGGTATAAGAACAAAAAACTCTTTATTCCGAATCTCGGGGTTTCTAGCACTTTCCAAAACACTCGGAACTGTTCTGAGTAGATGTATATATTCGGCGGACACTCCTCGAAAACACTTGCAAGGTCCTCGCTTAGTATGCGGTACGCAAAGTTTTGCGAAATTATTCCGAGTCGTAATACCGTACCGGGAGACAATATTTTCTCGCGAAGTTATGCGGAACAAGCCGGAGGAATTGTAGAAATACCTGGGCATTTTCGTTTAACTTTTGTTTATTTAATTTTCTTTTACCATCATAACCATCATAATTATTATATATTTATATATAATTATAAGATAATATATATCACTGATAGTTATTATAATGTAAACGATGTCAAAATAGAAGTAAAACAAAGATCAGGAATCGATACAATTAACTTACTCCACCCATCAAAGACACCAAAGGGAAAGAAATACAAACATTAAGCGACCAGACCATAATGGAAACCTAAACAAAGGAAGGCCATAAGGACAGTTACTTTCCCACAAAATGGCCATCCAAAATTAAAAGACACAAGTGATACACACAGTAAGTAACAAACAACAACACAAATAAATCGCCACAGAAGAACCGCCTTGGAACGGTCAGTGGAAAGATTTCCACTGGGGGGCTTAAATCGATTTTACGTGGCCACAATCCTCGCCCTTACTTCCGTCGCGATTTAGACAATTAATTTGTTCAGTCCGCATGAAGGCCTCCTAAAGTCAACAAAGAGGTAATCACTAATTACACAGGGTGTGAAACTGTACAATGATTTCAAACAAGGGAATCAGTTGGGCATGACGAGTACATACAACTCTTTCAAGTCTGTAATTGAAAGCATGTTGAATATTATAAAATTATGGTTAAATTCGATGTAATTACCTTAGAAATGTTAATTAGGTAATTGTAAGAATTCCCGTGATAACATCATATTGCTATCGGCCCGACCTTGGCTCGCTGTTGAATGCAACAACGTCGTATCGCTATCAGCCTGACCTTAGCCCGCTGAAAAGTGCTTGCTGGGTTAATAACATGTATATTGATGTGCACAGGGTCCGAACTTAAACATTTTTGCCACAAGCAAAATTTAGCTTGTAACAAAAAATATCAACTAGCTAAAATGAAAATCAACTCGATTTTTTTTCAAAACCCCTTTAATAAGAGCAGAAAATTATTTTCTGCCGAAGATCAATGTTTTTTTTCTCGTGTCCTGGCTTATGAATTTTATAGATCTATGGCCTTGAATGTTATTGTGCGTAATATGTGGTCGCTGTCTGCAGTCAGCTAGAGTTGTATCTCTTAGTAATCTGTCAATCAACCGGCAAGCTTCCCTTCATACAATAGTGCAAAATCGGTCATTTTGAATTAAAAATTTCTCTATGTAAATAATCAAAGGTGATAACTGTCAGCAAAATTTAACCGGTTTCGGACGCCATTATTGGCTTCTTTTAAACTCAAAATTTCTCCATGTAATTTTGATATTTTCAAAAAAAGAAAATTATTTTGATATAATATAATCATTTGTCTTTCATTCTTTAATAATTTTAATGTGAAGTATTATCGGACAATTGAGAAACAAATAATCAAAGGTGATATTTGTCAGCGAAATTTTGACGGGTTTCGGCCGCCATTATTGGCCTCTGATACAGAGAAAAAATGACCGTCCCGTTGTCAAAGTTTAACTAAATTAATCACCAGTCGCAAATACTCGCAAACACTCTGAATATCACAGGTAAGCTCTGAGGTCCGCGGAATTTCCTCGGAATATCGAGCGCATAACTTGGGGTAAAATATTTTCACTCGAGTGGTTTACTTCAAACCATTCGGCGGAAAAACGCGGATTTAAAAAGTTGTCTGCTGAATGAAAAAGAAAAACGGTTCAAATACCTGAGCCGTACTGTATTTTTTTATTTTCAAAATAATGTTTTCTTTTTAGGCGAGGTCTGCTGACAGCCGGCTGGCACCAGACTTTTAGGTCTAGTGACAGCCGGCTGTCACCAGACCTAAAAGTCTGCTGACAGCCAGCAATATTATTTGTTCAATAGTAAGTACATTTATATATCTTTTCACTTTTAATTTTCAATATTCTTTTTATGAGATATAGTAACTTTATACTATACTAATTCTATTAGTGAAAATGGAAGTTGAAAAGTAATTATTAGATATAAATAATTTAGTTAATATTTCATGGGGAGGTCTGAGTGGGTGGGGTTTCTATATCAGTCTAGACCTTAAGGAATTAACTGGCTATCTATGTTTAACTAAAGGTTGAGGCATATAACTGGTAATGTTTTGAAATCTGCTGCCAAACTATCATTATTAAGGGGTGGGGGGTTCTGTAAAACTCTTTGATTTTGTGCACAATTAAGGGGTGTGGAGATAGCTCTGTAAAAGCTCTGTCATCTTGTGCATAATTAAGGGGGCGTCTTCTGTAAAAGCTCTGTGATTTTGTCTTTGTTATTTAATCTATACATGTACCCCCACTTTGAAAAAAGGTGGGATGGGGGCATACTGGTTTACATCTGTCCTTCCTCCATCTGTCCATGTACGACTATAAATTTTCGTCAAGGATTGCTCAACAACCATAAAAGCTAGGAGCCTCAAACTTGCCATACTATGCAATCATGATGACGCGTATCGTGTTTGTTTGTATTGGAGTTTAACGGCCCAGTCAACACTATTCAGGTCATTTTTGAGCCGGTCAGTTTATCTATCCACACTTACCTGGGCAGGCTTATATGCACTGACCGTTCCAAGGCGGTTCTTCGGTGGCGGTTTATTTATGGTGTTGTTTGTTACTTACTGTGTGTATCACTTGTGTCTTTTTATTTTGGATGGCCATATGGCCATTTTCTGGGAAAGTAAATGTCCTTATGGCCTTCCTTTGTTTATGTTTCCATTATGGTCTGGTCACTTAATGTTTGTGTTTCTTTCCCTTTGGTGTCTTTGATGGGTGGAGTAAGTTAATTGTATCGATTCCTGATCTTTGTTTTACTTCTACTTTTTATATGTAAGCAGTTAACCAGTACAGTTTATATTCTTTCGCCAGAAACTGACAACTGTCCTTCTTGAATCAGCGGAAGGGAGAGAATGACCGTAGAAGATTTCCTGATCAAGTTCCATGAAAGAATGTTGCCGACCCCGGCAGGTATTGAACTGGCGTCCTCCTGATCACCAGTCAGACGGGCATACTTGTATAGTGTAAGAGCCAATAGGCATTATCTGCTTATTTGTTCATATATTCATTCTTCTTTCACTCCATATCTAGGCCAGTGTCAAAGATTTATCAGGAGCTGTAAAAGCAAAAAGACTCAAATGCAATGATAATGACTTATATTGTGTAATTTTAAGAGACAATGGGCTTTCTGGGCGAATTTGTTCATCTGTTCTTTTATTCATCTTTCTCTCCATATAGGCCGGTCATGTTAAGTTTTCACCAAAGTCTTCTTAGAAACTATGGAAGCTAGAAGCCTCAAACTTTGTATGTAATGCAATAATGATGACATGTCATGTAAGAGACAATTGGCTTTCTTGGCATAAATTTGTTCATTTGATTTCTTCTTTCTCTACATATAGGCCAGTTTGAAATTTTTTGTTAAAGATTTATCAAGAACCATAGAAGCTAGAACCCTCAAACCTTATATACTATTCAGTCAAAAGAGACAATGGGCATTATAGGTTTATTTGTTCTTCTTTACTTTCATTCTTCTTTTTCTCCTTATATAGGCCAGTGTTAAAATGTTTTGGTAAAGATTTGTTAGGAACTGTAAAAGCTAGAAGCCTCGAACTTGGTATACTGTGCAATAATCTTGACTTGTGTCTTGTCTTTCTAGATGCTTATTTCTTCATCTGTTCTTTCATTCTTCTTTCTCTCAATGTACATGTAGGCCAATGTTAAATTGATCATCAAAGATTTCTCAGGAACTACAAAACCTAGAAGCTTCAAACTTGCTATGCAATGCCATTATGATGACTTATATTGTGTAAGAGATAATGAGCTTTTTCAGCTTATTTGTTCATTCATTCTTCCTTCTCTCCATATAGGCCAATATTAAAATTTTCACCAAAGATTTCTCAGGAACTACAAAAGCTAGAAGCCTCAAGACTTGGTGTGCAATGCAATAATGATGGCTTATATCATGTAAGATCGAGATAATGGGTTTTCTTGGCTTATTTGTTCACTTGTCCTTTCATTCTTCATTTCTCTCTATATACATGAACATGAACATGTAGGCAAATGTTAAGTTTCTCAGGAACTACAAAAGCTAGTAGCCTCAGACTATGTATGCAATGCAATAATGATGACTTATATTGTGGTAAAGGTGATGGGCTTTCTCTGTGTTTTTGTTTATATGTTCTAGATGCCATCAACTTAGTATGTAATGCAGTAATGATTGCTGATTTACATGTAACTGATATCATGCAAGAGACACTGGGCTTTCTGACTGGTGATCAAGAGATTGTGTGTTTCTGCAAAAATGTGCTTAAGTGGGCATATGGTCAGACCTCCTGACAGTTCTTGTTTTGCTTTTTTTTTCATTTTACAACCCTTTCAAGATTATTTCACTTATTTCAAACCTATTGTTATTCAGAAGTGGGCGAAATCGGATTACCAGGAGAAACCCCATATGACCTTCCCTTGCAGAACATGGCCTCGCACATATGACTCGAGCAAAGCTTGAACCACTTCAGTGTGAGCCCGTGCTCTTTCCAAGTCTCTTTTTCTTTTTTTTTGGGGGGGGGGGGTTCTTCCTTTGCAGAATTTGGTGTCTCACATTTGGCCAGAGAGAAGCACAAACCAGAGCAGTGAGAGACCTAATGATTAAGAGTCAGTGCTCTTACTCACAATAAATAGGCCAGGGAGGCCCATCTTGGTACAGTTAATCATGGCAATTGATTCTGCCTTGATTACCCTGACCTCATTTTCAAACCAAACAGTTTTTGGGATCATATTTATAGTGGGGGCATAGTTTTCTTTGAAAACAATTTATTCGAAGCTAGACTAATTTTCTTCTTTGTTAGCTGAAAAAAAAAACTTGGCCCTGTATTTATTCTTCAGCTAGGTGCTTTTTGGTACCATGCACTTTTAACTTATTCTGGAAGACTTGCATTCAGTGAATCACAAGTTGAGATCACAATATTACAATTTCAGTATCTGTCAAAAATCCATGTATAAAAGCATTAATTTTGTGCCATATCCCAGATGTTCTAGTTCCATGTCAGTGTTGTTCAAACTCAGATGAAGTGTGTGCCCAACTATCTTCCCCCTGTTTTGCACATGCAAAAAACAACCAGTTTTGGGATTTACACTTAAAGTTATGTTAAGCCTTATCCACAGTTTGAGAGTTTGAGTTTTACGTCCCACCATTAGCTAAGGTCATAAGTCTAATCCACAGTTTGAACATGTAAGTTCTGCTGGTGGTATGCCTACAAATATCCTTCTTGCCCTTTATACATGCGCTGAATATAATTTATAAGTTGCAATAATACCACATATTCACATAAAACACATAATTTTACCAAAAATACAAGTCCACCTAAGAAAATATTGCATCCTTAACTTTCAAAAAAAATATTGAAGTAGTATAGTATCTCATGCAAAAGGATATGTTAAACAGTGAAATAGAATATGCTTATTACTGAATTATTGAACAAATATTATAGCCGGCTGTAGAATATGCTTATTACTGAATTATTGAACAAATATTAAAGCCGGCTGTCAGCAGACTTTTAGGTCTGGTGACAGCTGGCTGTCACTAGACCTAAAAGTCTGGTGCCAGCCGGCTGTCAGCAGACACTTCCTTCTTTTTATCATCTGGGCGGTAAATACGATATACAAATGTGTCGTGAATTGTTTCAAAAAGTGTCGGTGAATTGTCTTCAATCATGTCTCAGTGAGTTTTTAGCATAACAAGCAGGATTTCCTGGGTGGTAACCAGTACTTTTATCTTTTTTGTCTCCAAAAACTGTGTCGGTGAGTTGTCTTGATTCCAATCAAACAAGGGGCCTCAAGCATGATTGGCAAGTGCACTGAGCTACCATGCTCCAGTACTCGTGTGATCTGCCCTGCGTGGGGGCATCATGCAGCACATCCATTTCTTCAAGTCACGGCTGCCCAAGTCCAAATGAGCGGGGGCAACTCTGTGTCATGTCACCCGATTCGATTATGAAATTATGAGGCAAGAGCTCTTATTAAACTTGGGTACAAGTGCCATTGACTTGAATACTTTCTTTGACGAAAACCAAAACAAAGATGATGAAGAACCAAAAATTCACCGCGAAGACATCTACCAACAATTAGATGTTTTCATATCATCAACAAACAGATTTTGAATTTAACTGGGGGGGGGGGGGGGGGGGGGATGCTAGGATATTTCAAGGTAATGGGGTTGTTTGGCGTAAGAATGATGCAATCATTATTTCTTCTGAAGGACAGGAAGTGGCCGATACGGCTGTACCTGGCCTGACGATATACATGATACATTCATCATACATTATGGGAATGGGTGTGGTTCACATTCAATTACTTCATCTATCTTGATATATTGAAATCAACATTTGTTTTCATGGTTATAGCTGGAGGACAGGAAGTGGCCGACACGGCTGTACCTGGCCTTCCAAAAAATAAAAAAAGGAAAAAAAAAAAAAATCATCAAACATTATGGGAATGAGTGTGGTTCATGTTTTCATTGTTATATCTGGAGGACAGGAAGTGGCCGACACGGCTGTACCTGGCCTTCAAAATTCATCAAACATTATGGGAATGATTGTGGTTCATGTTTTCATGGTTATATCTGGAGGACAGGAAGTGGCCGACACGGCTGTACCTGGCCTTCAAAATTCATTAAACATTATGGGAATGAGTGTGGTCCATGTTTTCATGTTATATATGGAGGACAGGAAGTGGCCGACACGGCTGTACCTGGCCTTCAAAATTCATTAAACATTATGGGAATGAGTGTGGTTCACATTTAATTAAGTACTACATATTCTTTGATGTATAGTAATCATTATCTATATTCATGGTTATATCTGAACGGCGGGAAGTGGCCGACACGGCTGTACCTGGTCTGAGGATATACATAAATTTATCATACATTATGGGACTGAGTGTGGTTGACCTTTAATTACTACATATTCTTTGATATATATATATCAATCATTATTTTTGGGGCACTCGGTTGGGTTTTCTTTACAGATTGTTCTCCTCAGATGCAGTGGTATCTGGTGGGGTGGTTGCCCGTGGGTCCTGGGGTGGGTGCGGATGCAGCGGAGTCAAAGAAATCTGGAAATGTGATTCATTCTGCAGGTGATGCGGTTGGAGTGTCTTTGGGGGTCGGCCTTATGTGGCCGCTGCCCATATCAAGCCCAGGACATATGGTGTCCGGGGCAAGTGGATTAACCACTGAGTTACCACGCTCCTTTAATCATCGGTCGGGGCACTAGACTGGATTTTTTTTTTTTTTTCTCCTACTACAGTGGTGCCTGGGTGATTATTGCTGCAGCCCATGGATGGACCAGATTAAGCGGAGTCAAGAGGATAAAAAACAATATGACATGTTTAAATGAGTCTCTCTTAAACATTAACATATTGGTTTCTTTGTAGGATAGAGGAATGAAGTAGCACGCCATAATAAATCGCCTTATTTGGAGTGCATAACTGACCGGTCTGGCTGGCCGGAACCTTTTGGCCTGGTGTTTGACTCGCTTGCTTTTTGCCCCAGGGTCGTGGGCTCGGTCCCCGGTCGGGGCACTTGGTGTTTTTCTTTATAATTTTTCTTCTCAGTTTGCAGTGGTGCCGGGATGGTTACTGATGAAGCCCAGGAGAGGTGCAGATGCAGCAGAGTCAAATGAAGCTGGAAATGTGATATGATTACATGAGTATCCCCTGAACATTTGAAAATAATAATAATGATAATAATAATAATTGTCTCTTTGTAGGATGGAGTGCAACAATAAATATGTATTTAGAGTGCATGATTAATGGTCTCATCTATATCTTAACCCTGTTGATTGCTGTTTATGTCTGATTTTCATCATGTTGGGTGAAAGAGGGAGGGAAAAAAAAAAATAAATAAATAAATACTCCTCTATACTATGAGTTATTACGCAGACACTACTTGTGAAAGATTATACTTGTGAGTTATCTCGGCCAGTAGAAGGCTTTGAAATGAAATGAAATGAAATGATTATTTCGACAGCCGAAAGTGCTGATGACTGTGTAGCTAAATTTACCTCTCTGGTTAGAGCGTGGGACTAACTTCAAACATCACAGGTCCTGGTGTATGAATGTCATTTGACGTGTCACCAGTCACAATTCTGAATCAGTAACAATAATTATTCTAATTCTGTGGGTGGTAGGGCCCAATTGGAGAAGAAAACTAAGGCAGCTACTTCGATGATCGAAACAATACCTTTTAGCACAAGATCTTTGGTTGCTTAAAATTATTGACATCGACAAGTATCATCTTTCTGAATCTATCTCATGTTTCAGGCCCACAAATCCTTGTAAAAAGCGAAGCGAAGAAAAAATTACAAAATAAACAATTGCATTTTTTGTAACGATAATAACCAAAGCTATCCAACCAAGGGTACGGCGCAGCGTACACTAATGTCCGGAAATTGTCCGGAAAATGTTCGGGGAAAATGCAGGTAGTGATGTGTTATCCTAATATCTTGACTTTAGGTGATAAAAAAATAATGAAATTAGTATCAAATAAAATTCTAAGCTCCATTCTAAAATATCATAAAGAATATTTTTCATTTTTAACATTTTAGGGGTCCATTTTCGAAGTTAATTTGTCCGGGAAATTCCCGGATTGTGTCCTGGATGTTGGGGGTAGCGGGGCGTTATCCCTAATATATCCACTTTTGGAGGGCAGAAATTAATAAAACTAGTACCAAATACAATCTTAAGCTCCATTCTAAAATATAATATGTAAATAGGCTTAGCCTAAGAGCGAGCACAGCATAGAATACACGAGTCTATGCAACTAAATAATTCCACGAAACTGATGCTGTAATAACAAATCATACTAGCTCATAAACAGTGATAAGGATAAAAACTTTATTTAACTTAACATATCTGAAAGATATCTGATTCTGATATCTTTCAGAAACAAGTAACATCAACTGCATGACATAGCCGGGGATCGAGACCTACAACATCATCCCAAAGCAGACACTCCACCACTGAGCCATCAAAGCTTGTAACACCACAGTTACATCAGAACTAGAATATGGTAGTTTTTTTTTTTTTTTTTTTTTTTTTAGGTTTTACGGCCCTTTCAAGATTATTTCACTTATATCGAGTCGATCGTTAATCAGAGGTGGGCGAAAACCGGGGTACCTGGAGAAAAACCACCCGACCTTCCGTTGCAGAACTTGGCATCTCACATGTAACCGCAGGGAGGCTCAAACCACAGCGGTGAGACACCTAATGATGAAGAGTCAGCGCTCTTAACCACTAGGCCATGGAGGCCCCTTAAGAATATGGTAGGAGACGTTGTCTTTGAATTTTTGGCTCTCTGACATTTTTAATTCTGATTTACGTTCAGTCTGCTGTGGTAACCAAAAAAGTATGGAATATTTTGGATTCTAAGCCGTTACAGGCTAGAAAGAGGTAAATGCATCTCCTGTATATTCCCACAAATGGTTTGTTTTCAAATGTATTTTCTGAAAAAAAAAATAACAACAACAACAAACAAACAAATAAAGAACATATATTAGATACTGGGATGCAGAAAAAAAAAATGTGCTGATTTTTAGTTTTCCTTTGTTTTGGAAGACACAAATCTCCTAGTCTCCTCAATAAAGTTTTCCAACTGCAATAATGTGCCAACAAGAGACTCTACATGGCTTTCATAGACCAGGAGAAGGCATTTAATCAAGTACCCTGGAAGATTATCTGGTTGGCACTGCAAACTTGGAGTGGACAACTGGATTTTGCAACCGGTCGAGGGGGTGTACATGTATACTAATGTGGGGAACCGTGTCCGTGTTCATCAAGGCTCTGTTCTCAGCCCACTGCTTTTCATCAGTGTGCTTGAAAAAACAGAATTGAAGGCAATGACACACAAGTTCCACTCTGGAGTCCCCTGGGAGGACCTGTATGCTGATGACCTTGTCATCATAGCTGAATCGCTTGAGGAAAGTGCCAGGAGGCGCTTCACTTGGAAAGAAGCAATGGAGGAGAAAGGGCTGCGAGATAATGTCGGAAAGATGAAAATCATGGTCTATGGTACTGGCCTAGACCCCCTGCATCTGTGGTACTGGCCTAGACCCACTGCAGAGGCAAGGTGAGCTCCCATGTGTTGTATGTCACACTGGAGTGGGCAATACATTTCCCAATGGCTGCATGTTCTGGGAGCACGAGAAATTCAGTGGGCTAATGCGCTTGACAGAGAACCCTGATTATCGGTGTACACAGTGCCAAAGAAATACACGCCCCTTAGACGGCAGACCCAGGGGGGTACTATGAAAGTTGTCACAATTGTATATTTTAGCATTTTTTTGTGTGGGGGTTTTGGGGGTAGGAAGAACCTGGTATTTTTATGGGTCTGGCCATTTAGCAGATATTTTTTTTGTAGGGGGACTATCAAATATCTTTGGTATATTTGGCTTTAAATGCTTAATGCGTGTTGTTGACACATTATATCACCCATCTGAGAAGCTGATTTAATTATGTTTTTGTTTTCCTTGCTGCACAAAAATTCAGTTGCGTTATAGTTATTACAGAGCTATACTGTTAGGAACTGTTTTAAGCTCTTTTGTTACCAAATACAATCACTATAGGCAAAAATTAGTGAAAACACGTTGTCTTCACAGAAGACAAGTCTATACCTGTATAGTTTGGGAATATTTTTGGGTATGCAAAAATTTGCAGAATATTTTTTTGGGTCTGATACCGTATAGGGAAGTCCAAGGTGGACCTGGCAAGCTAGAGGTGAGGTAGCTTCCTTTTGCTACCTAGGAGACATACTCTCAACAACGGATGGCTGTGATCTTTCGACCACATCACGTGAAACAGCCTGGAAGAAAATCAAGGAACGGCTACCAGTTCTCTCTTCCCATCACGTCTCGTTCAAGACACGTTGCCGTGTGTAAAGCTCTTGTGCGAGTGCGGTTTTCCATGCTAGTGACACTTGGCCATTGATAAAGCCAAACCTCCAGCGTCTCTGCAGCGGAATGACATGTCAATGATCAGACAGATCTGCAATGTCCATTGAGGACCTGACCTTACCCTGAATGAGAGAAGGCTCCGCTGGTATGGACATGTGAAACACTCCAACAGTGCATTCGAGGCTGGCTGTGACATACAGGTAGATGAAAAGCAAGGGCCTTGGGGGCCCTAAGACGATATTGAAGCAGCTGACAGAGAGATTGCAGAGAGTGGAAGCTCTCTGCTACCGACCCTCATCATAGACAAACCTCGAGATCTGGTGTGAGATCTACCATGCGTGCATCAAGCCTGTTACCTGGAAAAGGGCTCATTAATGTGGGTGTTGCCCCTGTACCCGCATGTTAGTAAAAATCAGTTTAGTAGTGCTGTTTGCCTGGGGGTTCATGCTTCTCCTATACCAATCTCTGTTTTTATCTTTTAACTATACTAACACTGTACAAACTCATCTTTCCCTTATTTTAGGTAACACCCTTCGATAGATAGGATAGGATAAGATAAGATTAGACAGACAGACAGACAAACAGATAGATAGACAGACAGACAGACAGACAGCCGGCCCCCGCCCATCGGGGCTTGAATAAAAAGATGCTTCCATGCAGAGCTGAAACCGACCCGCACACGAGTACTGGTGGTAAACCGCTTAGGGGATCTACATGTAAGCCTGCCCAGGCAAAGCGGTGCGAGTCGGCCCGTGCATGCTTATAAACCCTATTGGTTTCATTGGGCGGCAGGGCTTGAGATGTCATTTCATCTCAATGTCGGGTAAAAGTCCCACAAAATTGGAAACAACATCTCCAAAATGACCTTTACAGTGTTGATGGGGACGTAAAACCTCAAATCAAACAAAACAGACAGATAGATAGATGGATAGATCAGCATTATTGTGGGTATTATCTATCAATGTTCATACACTGATTTGGTCATATTTAGCCATTTTGTTAGAGGATACTTTGTTTGTCGCAATAAAAGCTCTACCGAGCTAATGTTATTTGTTTCGAATATGCGACGTTAAATAAAGCTTCTTTATCTTTTCTTTATTTTATTACCTATGATGTTGTAAGCTCTATTCTATTCTATTCTGTTGAGATACTTCTGTAAGTACATTTTGCTAGCTGCTTGTTTTAGGTACACCTCATTATGTACAGTATTTTATAGTACAATAAAATTACTTTCAATGTGGCGGTGCCCAGATGGATTAAACATTCAAAGGTCGGATAAATAATGAAAAATAAGCACTTCGGGATTGTTGTTGTTTTTGCAAGTCCGTTCTGTTTATTAGGTCCGTTTCTGTTCATTCATTGTCATACGCTAGACTTGTCTTCGGTAAAACTCTGAACATCATCCGAATGTTCTGAAAACAAGGTATACCAGACTGTCAGCCTCGTTTTCGCCCCATTAAACAACTTCCGGAAGACAGAAGGAAGAAAAATGGTCAGATCGATCTAAGCTTTAAAGTATGTAGGGCTGTATGTTAATTTTCTTGGTCAGATTCTCTACCGTAGAGCTCACTTCGTTCGCGATGCGCTTCGCGCATCGTGAGCTGTGCTCGCTATAAAAAAAACTCATTTTTCACTTTTAACATTTTAGGGGTCCATTTTTGAAGTTAATGTGTCCTGGTAGTTCTCGGATTGTGTCCTGGATGTTGGGGTAGTTGTGCATTATCATAATATCTCGACTTGTGGTGATCACTATTTGATAACAATTGTATCAGATAAAATTTTAAGCTCAATTCTAAAAGAATATTTAAAAAAAAATTATACACCTCATTGAGGCAGTACTAATGAGTACCCGGATTGTGTCCTATATCGACTTGTGGTGGTCACTTGTTGATAACAGTTGTATTAGATACCATTCTTATACCTTATTAAATACTTTTCTTTTTATACACCTCATTGAGACAGTTCAAATGAATACCAACAACCCTTTTTGATAAAAAGTAGTAAAATATCATAAATCACGGGTGAAGGATTGTCTAAGGACGTGTCACCAGTAAACAATTCTGATTTGATCACTGTAAACCACCATTTTCTCATTTGAGAACTCGCAAACTAAGTTTTAGAGCAAATATGAGAGAAATAATGCAAACCCCCCTGTTAACCCTACTTTTCTTTATAAAAAATTGGGTTTCACGGACTTTCAAATTTAACATGATATGTCACTCATGTTGATATTCACAAGCTGGAAATCGCCAATTATTTACTGTTGAATAATATCATGTATCACGTAAACCACACTTTTCTCTGGAGACAAACAACAAGCCATGTTTTTGAAGAAACAAAAAAGAAATAATGCATACCCGTGTAAATCCATCTTTCTCTATATAAAGTTGCGTTTACATGGATGATCATTATACAGCTTTCGAATTTAAAATGATAACACTCATGCTGCTGTTCTCAAGATGGACATCGCCAATTATTTATTACTGAATGATATCATGTATCACTGTAAAACCCACTTCTCCCTATTGAAAAAAACACAAACCATGTTTTTGAGGAAATACGAAAGAAATAATGCACACCCGTGAAAATCCAACTTTCTCTATATAAAAAGTAGAAATAAAACAAAGATCAGAAATCGACACAATTAACTTACTCCACACATCAAAGACACCAAAGGGAAAGAAACACAAACTTGAAGCGACCAGACCATAATGGAAACCTAAACAAAGGATGGCAATAAGGACAGTTACTTTCCCACAAAATGACCAAATGGCCATCCAAAATAAAAAGACACAAGTGATACACACAGTGAGTAGTAACAAACAACAACATAAATGAACCGCCACAGAAGAACCGCCTTGGAACGGTTAGTGGAAAGAATTCCACTGGGGGGGTGGGGGGGGGGGGTTAAATCGATTTTACGTGGCCACAATCCTCGCCCTTACTTCCGTCGCGATTTAGACAAATAATTTGTTCAGTCCGCATGAAGGCCTCCTAACTCATCAGAGCAACATCTCCGTGAACACAAATAATCAAAGAACCACAGAGGTGTGTCACCGTCGTGATATGACTGAAAAATTGTTGAAAGCGACGTTAAACCCGAACTCACACACACACCACAGAGGTGAGACAACGGTGAGGACTCGACAGCAAAAAACCACTGAAATGCTGGAGCAAAAGAAAACCAACAGATAGACTCCGATGGGCCCGACCAGAGACAGAGCATCAGGCACCAACCAACATTACCTTGAATTAGATCTCTCTAATTCTCAATAAGCCTTTACGTTGGAACCGTCATAGAATCTGTGGCCAGACCCACCGGCGTGCAATTAAAGAGGGAAGCAAAGTTGCCAACCGTGATTGGGTTAACTACCATGCATGCAGTCTGTCGTATAACATCCATATTCTATCCAATCTTTTTATATCGAAGAATGATTTTACGAAATTGGGTTCTGAAGTCATTGCGGTTATATATTTTTTTTTTCTGAATTTATATACCAAGTCACTGTTTTGTGTTTGTAACACATTATTAGAGAAGAACCAAGCTGGTTTCTTAACTTTATTTGTCTACAAGAACTACTGAACATATAACAGAATATCATGCATACATTATGAGATGCTAACAAGACTGACACATGTATATTAGCTAGTGGGAGGAGTTAGAGGCGGTAATGGTTTTTGCATTATCCAAACATCTCCCCCTTATTGAAAACTTATGACTTTCATCAATGTAACGTAGATAAAGTTCTCTGACAGTTTTACTATTTCAAAGTCATGCCGTGAACACAGAAAGGTTGTAAATCCTATTCGGCTTAAAAATTCTAGTCAAACATCAAGACATTAATTGGCTATATTTATGAGTTTTGTTAGATTAAATCGAATCGTGACTGAAATACAAGTCTTACATGTGTTCTTGTGGTTGATAAGAATTTACAGTTTGTTCCAGTGCATAATTTTAACACCAAGTTCCCAAGAGATAATGTACATTAGTACCACTCAGCATACCTCTGCGGGGGTTTAATCTGTCTGCCACATCGTGTTTTATTTCGATGCTGTCCTGTATCAAGTTCCTGCGGTTTCTGCGAATTTCCCGTGTCGATATTTTGTCCCATGTTTGCCTTATTTTCTCCCATGTTTCCCTGATCATAGTGCGAGGGAATTTTCTGAAGATGAACACGGTTTCGCCTGTAAGTTCCGTCATTCGTTTTTACCGTATATGTTCTATTTTCTGTATCACCATCAACTACTGTCCCTTCTTTTTGCCACCGTTTCTCACTGTCAAGTTTAATCCGTACTTTGTCTCCGGCAGCCAAATTTGGGAGTGGATGGGCTGCGTGTCTCCTATTGAAGGCAAAGACCACGCTAATTTGCTCAGCCGAGGAGCGTCCTCTGCGTTAAAGTTTGTAAAGCGAATTGATGAAATCCCGGAAACCGTGTTCGGTCGAACAGGACTCATAAATTGTGAGCCGGTCAAAATAGAGCTTAAGTCCGATGCCCAGCCGTATAGCGTCAGTACAGCTAGGCGTATACCCTTCCCACTTTTGCCAAAAGTAAAGGAAGAGCTCGAAAACATGGTTCGCGATGGAATTTTGACTGAAATTTCGGAGCCGACGGACTGGTGTTCACCGATGGTACCGGTTTTAAAACCTAACGGCAAAGTACGCATATGCATCGATTATAAAAAATTGAATGAGTCGATCAAGCGTGAACTTTACATGTTACCAACTTTGGACGATATTGCGCCGAAATTAGCAGGAATGACTGTATTTACAAAGTTGGATTCCACTCAAAGTTTTCACCAACTGCCCCTCCGGCGAGAATCGTCTAAGCTTACTACGTTCTTAACGCCATTCGGGCGTTACGCGTATCAAAGATGTCCAATGGGTACTAGTCTAGGGCCCGAGATCTTCCAGAAAAAAAATAACTGAGCTGTTGCAGGGTTTGGAAAATGTCGATGCTATTATGGACGACATTATTGTTTATGGCCGAGACATGGCAGAGCATAATGCAATGTTGACCGCTGTACTTCATAGAATAAATGAAGCAGGTCTGAAGCTTAACAAAGACAAGTGTCTGTTCAGACAAACCCAGTTAGAATACTTTGGCCATATTATTAACGCATCGGGTATCTCACCGAACCCAAAGAAGGTAGAAGCAATCAGAAATCTAGACCCCCCTCAAGACAAAACAGAACTCAAACGGGTTCTTGGCATGATAAATTACCTGGGAAGGTATGTAGAAAATTTATCAACAATAATCAGCCCAATATCTGACCTGCTTAAGGACGACACAGCCTTTTATTGGGGTCCTGATCAGAATAATGCTTTTGAAAAAGTCAAACATTTGCTCACAGAAGCCCCTACATTGGCGTTTTATAAACGAAATAGCCCCATTGTAGTTAGCGCAGACAGTTCTCGTGTCGGACTAGGAGCAGCAATATACATGCAGGAAGGCAAAGAGCTCAAACCAATCGCGTTCGCATCGCGCACGTTGACGGAATCAGAGAAAAAATGGGCACAAATCGAGCTGGAATGTCTTAGCCTAGTCTATGCATGTGAAAAATTCTCTAGGTATTTAATTGGCCTTGAATCATTCAAGTTAATCACGGATCATAAGCCTCTTATCCCACTTCTGACACCATTTTTTGTGTTTGTAACACATTATTAGAGAAGAACCAAGCTGGTTTCTTAACTTTATTTGTCTACAAGAACTACTGAACATATAACAGAATATCATGCATACATTATGAGATGCTAACAAGACTGACACATGTATATTAGCTAGTGGGAGGAGTTAGAGGCGGTAATGGTTTTTGCATTATCCAAACAGTCACCATCACAGGTCCTGGTGCATGAATTCCCAAAGAATGGCTCCTAGCGAACATCTGTCCACTTTTCAAAAAAGGGGACAGGGCTCTTGCTCGTAATTATCGCCCGGTGTCACTGACCTGTGTTCTATGTAAATTGCTTGAACACATAGTCTGCTCAAACATCATGGCCCACTTGGATGAACATAAACTTTTGTCAGACAGACAACATGCATTTAGGAAAAGGCATAGTTGCGAAACTCAGTTGAGCACGGTTATTAATGATTGGGCAAAAATCCTGGACAAAGGGGGGCAGGTGGACACATTTATTCTGGACTTTGAGAAGGCTTTTGACACCCCTCCTCATGAACTACTTAAATCCAAATTATTTGGTTATGGAATTGGTGGGAAGACTCTTAAATGGATAGATTCCTTCCTTTGCTACAGAAAACAGCGTGTTGTTGTTAATGGTGAATCTTCAGTATGGGCGCCAGTTTTGTCTGGAGTCCCACAAGGGACCGTTCTTGGTCCTCTATTGTTCTCCCTGTACATCAATGATATTTCCACTGATATTGACTCAGAAATAAGACTGTTCGCAGATGACTGTGTTTGTTACCGGGAAATTAGAGATACAGATGACTCACTGAAACTTCAGGCTGACATAGATAGATTAGGATGTTGGGCCAGAAAATGGGGCATGAGATTTCAACCAGTTAAATGCAATATTATGCAGATAACAAGGAAGAGATCTAATAAAGTTGAGGCTTCTTACACCTTAGAGGGAACGGTCCTCGAAAATGTGAATTCCATTAAATACCTTGGTGTGACAATCACTCACGATTTGAGATGGAATACACACATTAGCAATATGTGTACAAAGGCGAATAGAACACTTGGTTTCCTGAGGCGAAATCTTCATCAGTGTCCTCAGGATGTGAAAGAAACAGCATACAGGGGACTTGTTCGCCCAATCTTGGAATATGGTAGTTGCATCTGGGACCCAAGCGGAGTGGTCCTAAATGAAGAAATTGAAAAAGTTCAGAATAGAGCTGCTAGATTTGTAACTGGAAATTATTGCTTTGAAACTGGGAGCATGACTGGAATTCTAGGAAAATTAAGATGGGAGTCTCTAAAGAAAAGGAGAAGAGACAGTAGGCTCATACTCTTATACAAAGGTCTAAAGGGTGCTGCCAGCATTCCAACAGATGACCTTGTTCCCCCAGCTAGGCATTGTAGAAAACACCATTCAATGACGTTTCAGACCCTTACTGCAAGAACGGATATTTATAAAGAATCGTTTTTCCCCCGAACCATTAGAGATTGGAATGCCCTTCCCGATTCTATTATTTTGACGGCTGAAGGTGCTGAGGATTGTGTAGCTAAGTTTACATCTTTGGTTAGAGCTAGGGACTAACTTCCCATATCGCAGGTCCTGGTGCATGAATGTCATTTGACGTGTCACCAGTAACAATTCTGATTCTGATTCTGACCATAAAATTCGGGTTCCGATAGACCTTGTTGCAGAAGATATTTAAGTCCAATATTGAATTTTGAAATTAAATCAGAATGGCGTCTATAAAATTTTGAAAATGCTTTGCGTAGTATAAGGTACCGATAACTCTGATTAAGAAGTTTAGCCGTTAATAATTTATTACGAGTGTTGAAGTCAGATACATGACTACACACTCTAGCAAATCGAATTAATTGCGAAATATAAACGCCATAGGATGGCGCACGAGGAACATCACCATCCAAAAAGGAAAATTTACAATCTCAAAATCAAAGTCATCTCGTTTATCATAAATTTTGCACGAAACAAACCCATCTACAATAGATAGATGTAAATCCAAAAACGGGACCTCGGTATAAGGAGAATTTGCTTTATTTAACTGAAGTTCTGGGGGGTAAATCTGACTGATCAAACCATCGAAATAAGTATTATCAATATTTAATAAATCATCTAAATATCTAGAAGTGGCGCTAAAAGCTTCAATAATTTCAGATTGGCTATCAATGGAAAGCGACAACATGAAGTGTCTTTCATAACAATACAAGAACAGATCAGCCACAAGAGGTGCGCAATTCGTACCCTTCGGAATACCCACAATTTGTTTAAATAACTTAGTACCGAATCTTATATAAATATTGTCAAGTAGAAAGGTGAGGGCATCACACACTTTCTGACATGACCAAAGTGTATAATTCTTATGCTCTTTAGAAGCGAAAAATGCATTTCTGACATTACATGCAAGATAGAGAGAATCTTCTCTGTGAAAAGTCCATTCAATTAAATCATTAAGCTTTTCTTTTATAAGATTATGAGGAAGTGTAGTTTTAAGAGTGGAAAAATCGTAAGTAGACAGACTAGAAGCACGAAAACCTCATTCGAATTTTTTATAGACCAAAACAGATTTCTTCCTGATCTTTCAAAGACTTTATCACAATATTTAATCACATGCGTTTTAATAGCAGTAAGACAGGAAGTTAATAATTTAGAAAGTTCAGTGGTAGTTTCATCTACTATAGCTCTCTCTTCAGCTAAAGTAGAAGTAAAACAAAGATCAGGAATTGATACAATTAACCCACCCCACCCACAAAAGACACCAAAGGGAAAGAAACACAAACATTAAGCGACAAGACTACAATGGAAACCTAAACAAAGGAAGGCCATAAGGACAGCTACTTTCCCACAAAACGGCCATATGGCCATCCAAAATAAAAAGACACAAGTGATACACACAGTTAGTAACAAACAACAACACAAATAAATCGCCACAGAAGAGCCGCCCTGGAACGGTCAGTGGAAGACTCCCACTGGGGGGGGGGGGGGCCCAAATCGATCCCACGTGGCCACAATCCTCGCCCTTACTTCCGTCGCGAATTAGACAAATAATTTGTTCAGTCCGCATGAAGGCCTCCTAACTCATCAGTGCAACATCTCAGTGAACACAAAAATCAAAGAACCACAGAGGTGAGACAACGGTGAGGACTCGACAGCAAGAAACCACTGAAATACTGGATTAAAAGAAAACCAACAGTTAGACTCCGATGGGCCCGACCAGAGACAGAGCATCAGGCACCAACCAACATTACCTTGAATTAGATCTCTCTAATTCTCAATAAGCCTTTACGTTGGAGCCGTCATAGAATCTGAGGCCTGACCCACCGGCGTGCAATTAAAGAGGGAAGCAAAGTTGCCAACCGTGATTGGGTTAACTACCATGCATGCAGTCTGTCGTATAATATCTATGTTGTACCCAATCTTTTTATATCGAATAATGATTTTACGAAATTGGGTGCTGAAGTCATTGCGGTTATATATTTTTCTGAATTTATATACCAAGTCACCATAAAATTCGGGTTCCGATAGACCTTGTTGCAGAAGAGATTTAAGTCCAATATTGAATTTTGAAATTAAATCAGAATGGCGTCTATAAAATTTTGAAAAGGCTTTGCGAAGTTTATGGTACCAATAACCCTGATTAAGGAGTTTAGCCGTTAATAATTTATTACGAGTGTTGAAGTCAGATACATGACTACACACTCTAGCAAATCGAATTAATTGCGAAATATAAACGCCATAGGATGGCACACGAGGAACATCACCATCCAAAAAAGGAAAATTTACAATCTCAAAATCAAAGTCATCGCGTTTATCATAAATTTTGCACGAAACAAATCCATCTACAATAGATAGATGTAAATCAAAAAACGGGGCCTCGGTATCAGAAGAATTTGCTTTATTTAACTGAAGTTCTAGGGGGTAATAAGTTAGTATTTTGAGAACAGAAAGAAATGCGTTTATTCACTAGTTTTAAAATGCTAAGTTTCCAGTCCTTCAGGGCTTTATGCTCAACATACTCTCTTTTACACCATCGATTACCGAATTCGTTCAAGGCAGCAGCTATTTCATCTCTACATTTACTGAAATCAATTTTAGAAGGAAACCGATATTTCGGTCCTTTAGAAATTATATTCCTTATCCTAGAATCAGGAATAATTTTCAAATTGCCAGTAATTACATGACCAGTAGCAGGATAGCAATACACTGAGTTTTTACAATCACATGAATCAGGAGTATTAGTATCAATATCAAGATCTGAAACAAGTTTATTGAAATTAAAAATGATAGATCTAACAGGTTTGTTATATTTATAGCAAATTATATGTGTTTCAATACTTTGAAAATAAGCAGGAATGGAAGAAAGCACCGAGCTCTCACGAAAAATACTGGGTAAATCCACACCCTTATTAATGAAGGATATTTTGAAGAAATGACGTTTATGATTAATTTCAGAATCAATGTAAGGACGGAGAGTATAGCCTCTAGTTAAGAGAGCGGCATCATATAACTGATTGGAACTATCGTAGAATTTATTCAACTCGGTGTCCAGAAGACGTAAACCAGAAACGGGTAATGAACTTAGAAATGAAAGCATAGAGTTGCGTCCATGATTTAATATTATGATTGACAGTCACTTCAGTCTAGTATTGTTTCGTTTAAAAGTACGTAAATTCACGTTTATAGTTACCATTAGATTTGCATGGGTGGTCATTACATGGCTTTCAATGATGTCACACATGTTGCGTTGCTGCTCACAAGACGGACACTGCCATTGATTTGCTGATGAATTCAGACCTAAATATAATCTATGAAACCAAATTTTGCACTTGCGATTATCACAGCAAATAATGTTATCAATACACTCAGGCATTTTGCAGAAGCAGCAGACTGGAATTTTATTTAGTCAAATTGGCTTTAACAGGGGCATACATTTGTTTCTCATTTCTTATCAAAAACAGAGGTTGTGGGTACTCGTTGAAACCGTATCGCCGTTCTATGGAGTTCCAACAGTCTTTGTTTAGAGAAGAAATAAGAATAATGTGGGATTTTTTGTTTTATTGGATATTTTTCATTTTAGGGTTGTACTTCCTACGCTGTACTGGTTACCAAAACTTCATGAAAACCCTTACAAAGCACGGTTTATTGCAAATTCTAGCTCTTGCACTACCACTGAACTTTCTAAATTATTAACTTCCTGTCTTACTGCTATTAAAACGCATGTAATTAAATATTGTGATAAAGTCTTTGAAAGATCAGGAAGAAATCTGTTTTGGTCTATAAAAAATTCGAATGAGGTTTTAAATAAATTGAAATCTAGACATTTTCGTGCTTCTAGTCTGTCTACCTACGATTTTTCCAATCTTTACACTACACTTCCTCATAATCTTATAAAAGAAAAGCTTAATGATTTAATTGAATGGGCTTTTCACAGAGAAGATTCTCTCTATCTTGCATGTAATGTCAGAAATGCATTTTTCACTTCTAAAGAGCATAAGAATTATACACTTTGGTCATGTCAGAAAGTGTGTGATGCCCTCACCTTTCTACTTGACAATATTTATATATTAGATTCGGTACTAAGTTATTTAGACAAATTGTGGGTATTGCGATGGGTACTAATTGCGCACCTCTTGTGGCTGATCTGTTCTTGTATTGTCATGAAAGAGACTTCATTTGGTCGCTTTCCATTGATAACCAATCTGAAATTATTGAAGCTTTTAGCTCTACTTCTAGATATTTAGATGATTTATTATATATTGATAATACCTATTTTGATGGTTTGATCAGTCAGATTTACCCCCTAGAACTTCAGTTAAATAAAGCAAATTCTTCTGATACCGAGGCCCTGTTTTGGGATTTACATCTATCTATTGTAGATGGATTTGTTTCGTGCAAAATTTATGATAAACGCGATGACTTTGATTTTGAGATTGTAAATTTTCCTTTTTTGGATGGTGATGTTCCTCGTGCGCCATCCTATGGCGTTTATATTTCGCAATTAATTCGATTTGCTAGAGTATGTAGTCATGTAACTGACTTCAACACTCGTAATAAATTATTAACGGCTAAACTCCTTAATCAGGGTTATCGGTACCATAAACTACGCAAAGCCTTTTCAAAATTTTATAGACGCCATTCTGATTTAATTTCAAAATTCAATATTGGACTTAAATCTCTTCTGCAACAAGGTCTATCGGAACCCGAATTTTATGGTGACTTAGTATATAAATTCAGAAAAATATATAACCGCAACGACTTCAGCACCCAATTTCGTAAAATCATTCTTCAATATAAAAAGATTGGGTACAACATGGATATTATACGACAGACTGCATGCATGGTAGTTAACCCAATCACGGTTGGCAACTTTGCTTCCCTCTTTAATTGTACGCCGGTGGGTCAGGCCTCAGATTCTATGACGGCTCCAACGTAAAGGCTTATTGAAAATTAGAGAGATAATGTTGGTTGGTGCCTGATGCTCTGTCTCTGGTCGGGCTCATCGGAGTCTAACTGTTGGTTTTCTTTTGCTCCAGCATTTCAGTGGTTTCTTGCTGTCGAGTCCTCACCGTTGTCTCACCTCTGTGGTTCTTCGATTTTTTGTGTTCACGGAGATGTTGCACTGATGAGTAAGGAGGCCTTCATGCGGACTGAACAAATTGTCTAAATCGCGACGGAAGTAAGGGCGAGGATTGTGGCCACGTAAAATCGATTTAAGCCCCCCCCCCCAGTGGAAATCTTCCACTGACCCTTCCAAGGCGGCTCTTCTGTGGCGATTTATTTATGTTGTTGTTTGTTACTTACTGTGTGTATCACTTGTGTCTTTTGGTTTTGGATGGCCATATGGCCATTTTGTGGGAAAGTAACTGTCCTTGTGGCCTTCCTTTGTTTAGGTTTCCATTATGGTCTGGTCGCTTAATGTTTGTATTTCTTTCCCTTTGGTGTCTTTTATGGGTGGAGTAAGTTAATTGTATCAATTCCTGATCTTTGTTTTACTTCTACTTTTCTGGAGCACGA